>JXCR01138130.1:23613-46304 GCA_002079205.1 Phalaenopsis hybrid cultivar
TATATATATATATATATATATATATATGTATATGTATATTTGATGAGTAGTATTTTTAAAAAGCTTAATTAACTACAAAGCTATAAAAATTTACAATCACTTATAAGTATCAACTAAGAAAATTAAATAAAAATTATCAAAGTAGATTGAAATGATGTTTTAATATAAACAATAGTTTTTAAATCTTGCCCCAATCTTTAACATCTTATGGCTACCTAATTAGGATTGTCAAATCGACTCTTTGTTCGTGAACGGCTCTTGTTTGGCTCGCTAAGCAAACGAGCATAACACAAACACAATTTTTGAGCTCGAAATATAAACGAGCCGAACACGAGCTGAGCCTGGGCTGGCAGGCTCGTGTTCAGCTCGTTTACGCCCCTAGCACCGAATGCGAGGGGCAACCGTTTGTAACCAGCTCCCTCAGCTGATTATGAGATTCTTTATAAAGATGGCTAAGAGGCACCCTAATGAATACTTTTCTAATTCTCTGAGAAGGCCTCTTGCCAAAGGAGAGCTGCCTCTCAGATTACGCTGCATGACGATCCAAGTTCATCCTAATGACAAGAGAGTCTCTATTGAGAATTTTCTCGAGTAGGTCGATCGNGCACCGAATGCGAGGGGCAACCGTTTGTAACCAGCTCCCTCAGCTGATTATGGGATTCTTCACAAAGATGGCTAAGAGGCACCCCAATGAATACTTTTCTAATTCTCTGAGAAGGCCTCTTGCCAAAGGAGAGCTGCCTCTCAGATTACGCTGCATGNGCTAATTGAACGATTATCAGATGATCGAATGACAACACCAGTGGGCCATTAATAGCCCCTCTTCAAGAAGTTCTAAATACGATAGGGTGCCAACGATGCCAACGACAGTTTTGGTTATTACAAGGTCCTCAAGTCACGTACAAATATAAAAATGTGTAATAATGACTTGTAACATCCCTATTAAAACAAAGACAAACATGCAACTTGACTAGATACCCAATGATCTATATATAAGGGGTCATTTCTTCAAGAAATGACAATTGGATTTATCCTCTCAAAACTTGTGTTACTATATACTTTATTTCTCTCTGTCTCTTTCTCTCATCTGTCAAACACTCTATATTTTGGGTGTGATATATAAGACATTTTTTGGATTCAATATTCGAAAAGGTGTGGTGAGCGTGAAATCTTATCATCAACAAAAAGAGGAATGCGTCACAGGGAAGGAGCTTAATTGGGAGAATCCTCTAACGTGGAGTTTGGAAGACAATTTGTGCAACACTAAATTCAATAACTCCGAGAGAAAACAAGTGACAAAATTGACCCACACAATACTCGAGGGGAGAGCACAAGCTCCTCAAGAATCGAATCCTTGAAGTAGAACCTAAACCCCAGAGCCACTGAATCATATTCGACTGCATCTTTAACTTAAGGGACAAATGTCGGGCAAGCCACTTGAGGAGAAGAACTTACTTGGAGCGCCAGAAATGGATGAGGAGCAAAGGAATGATTATCATTCATTGTGGTTGTTGCTACAACTTTGCCCGTGACAATGAAGTGAATCATTTGGGGATTATCAAACATGATGAAGTGGACTCGATACCGCCAGTTATTAAGAAGATGATCAAGAGGATGGTGTGGCACATCCTTCTAGTGGATTGTGTGCCCAACAAATGCATAATCAATATTTACAATGAAGGGGATTACATTCCACTCCACATTGACCATCATGACTTTCTCGGGCCATCCAACAGTCCCCTTTATTAGTAAATGCAACCTTATGTTTGGCAAAGAACTACAAATTCTTTGCCTAGAGGAATTCTGAGGATCGGTCGAGATTCCTCTAGTTGGACCAGTTTTGGTTCTCAAAGCAAATGGGTCAGATTTAGCAAAGCATTGCATCTCAGCAGTTCCGCGAAGGAGAGTCTCAGTTACCTTCAGAAAAATGAATGACAACAAAGCACCATTTGATTATTGGCCTGACCTAAAGCTAGAAGGGTTGCGACCTCTGAAGCTGTGAAACAACACACCTCTAAGCGTATGCAAGGGGACTTCTTGTTCCGCAGTATACCTTAGGAGGTGAGGTTGGTCTCAACATGACTCTAGGCGGCTGGAAGAACATGCATCATGAAAGAAAGATATAGAATAAAAAACTGCAGTTTATGGATGGATATAGATGTTTTATTTTGATTGAGATGATATCATCAGATTTTATTTCACAGTATTTAATTTCAAAGAAAATTAATGAAGATCATTTTGACTTCAGTAATTCAGTACAATTAGCATGTTCTAAGTTTGCCACATTGTGCCATTGATTTAAAGTCGTTGAACTAAATGTTGATTTAGTTTTATAATGGACAAAGAACGATACAAAAATGTGTAATAAAAAACAAATGAAATAATGATAACAAAAATTCAAAACCAAGAAAACTAAAAAAAATAAATGATAAGAAAATTTGAGAAATAATCAAACTGTAAAACTCTACACAATTCCACACTTTCCATAATCTTCACCAATACATAAATTCTATAGACATCCATAAATTTCACATCAATCTCCACAAGATTCAACTCCAAATACCGCAAGTCTCTACACTCTCACAACTTTTTGCAACATCTCTACGCTTCACAAATCTTTGTAACCCCAAAAGTTTCNAACTTCTTAGTTGACTGAAGGCTTCTAAGCTAACTGAACGATTATCAGATGATCGAATGACAACATCAGTGGGCCATTAAAAGCCCCTCTTCAAGAAATTCTAAATACAATAGGGTGCCAACGTCTGTTTTGGTGATTACAAGGTCCTCAAGTCACTTACAAATATAAAAATGTGTAATAATGACTTGTAACATTCCTATTAAAACAGGGACAAACATGCAACTTGACTAGATACCTGACCAACGACTTTAAGTAACATTATAAAATTTTCTTAAGAATAGAGGACATGTTTTGGGTGATTAAATTAATTACCATTTAAAATCTATAATTATGGGTTTTAATAACTACAGAAAAAAAAATAAATATTAGAAGAATATAGTTTCTCCTCTATTGTTTTAAATATTTCATGTGTAAGAGGTCAGTGAAATCTCATGGTCATTTGAATTAAAATATAAGAGTTATGGGGGTGCAAACTTTAAGGGCATAATAGTAATTTTGAAGTTTTATGCTCTAACCCAAATTTAATTAATTTTTTAGGTTAAACCAAAGGGAAAGGTTGTTAAATTGTGATGATTAATCTACTTAAGTGATTGAAACAGAAAGGGTAAATAAGGTATTAACCCATTCATGGCATTATCAAAAAAGGGTAAAATTATAATTATTTGAATTGTTATGCATAAGAAGAAATGAGAACTTGGGGTATCCAGGAGTGTGGGAATGAGTTGAAAGATCAATAAGTCACTGATTTGAATCCCCAACCAATGGTTAAACCAAATCAAATTCTTCCAGTAATGATTAAGCACACTTTACAAAACTTTTCAAAAAATGTCAAGTTAACCCTGAAGCCTTGAGGGCTTATAGTGAATTAGGTTTAATTTAATATTATTTGAGGAATGATTAAAGAAGGACATTTAAGTGATAATAAAACCTCTTAAAACACTACAAGCCCAAGCCCAATTGAGAGGAAAATGTGTAAAATTATCTGATGGTTATAAGCGTACCCTTAGAGGTGCTTACTTGCATATCTCTTAGCATGACATTAAGGATTGACCATTTGCCCCACTCATAGGCTAATTAAGACATCCACAAGATTACCCTGAGCATAGTTTAAAGTATAATAATATAACTCCTAATTCAACATAGGTCGATCAACTCAACAGCATAACAAGGCCAAATGAAGTTGAAAAGGTTAAGAAAATTCTAAAGTTGATCAAGTCACTCTCCAAATACCTTTCACAAGATTTTGGACATTCCAGAGGACATTTGGGCTTATTATAATTTATTGAGGAAAGTCATCTCCAAAACATATAAACTCATCAAGATATGATTCGAGATCTTTCAACTTAAAGCATAACAATGAGAATTATCTCGTCACAACTTAACCTACAGTAATACTCAATGCTCCAGGGTGTGAGTTTGAACATTGCACTCAAACCTTATAGTAATTGAGGATATTATAACGACCATGTGGATCATCGAAGCTGGTGTAAGTTGGAGGTTTCGATGGCAAGGTCGATGATGAAAAAAGGCATCTAAGTATGCGGGATAGTAAAATAGTATCGTATCTCCTAAACCTGCTGACCTTATGAGGGTGTAGGGTTGATACTACTATTCACCAATATTTGGTAAAGGGTTGTCCTTGCCCTCATGGGCTGCTGATGGTTCTGGCCCAATGGTGTGATCGACTCATGAACTGTCTAATGCGTGAACATATAATATAACATATTTTTCGATACAATTTAATAATTTTCCTGCTAAAAGAAAAGCTTAAATTATTTATATGTATGACAAATTAAGAATTTTTTAATGTTATTTTTGGAAAGTTCATGTGTTAGTCACATAGACCAGGCTGATGGTAATATACATCCTATCTAATCTTTATATTAGATAGGAAAATTTTTAGTCACAAATTTTGCAGACTAAGCAGATGTCATAAATTTTTTAGTTTATATAATCAATTATATTGTCAGGTGATATACTTATCTTTCGGGATGATGTGTTACTTGTAGTATTGCGTTTAGTTACTTAAACTGTTTTTTATATGAGATTTATTCGGTCTCATCCTTCAAAATCAAAATTATATATCTATTAAGTTAAAATCATTTTCTTGAAAAATCGACCGATGGTAGCCTGCTGGTGGGAAAAGTTCATGTGAGAGAGGGAGGCCAACTAGAGACTTTCACTACTCCGACAATCTTCATGGTCTGTATCTTCGTGTCAGGCTTCTTTGATGTGACCTTAACAACTAGTGCCTCCTAAGAAATAGTAAATCTCCCATAAGCTACTTATCTGAGAGAAAAACCATAGGCTTGATCTCCATTAGATCTATCAAGAAAAGTGAGGAATTAGATATGTTGTTAAGATATTCCTATAGATCTATGGGGAAAGAGATGAAGTTCTTAGGAGAATGACATCGATGAAGAATAAATGGAGTGAATCTGTTGTTGTGGAAGTTCCCCTTGCACGCACTTTGCGAGAGGCATCTTTTAGAAGAGTTTTTCTTCACTGTTCTAATCTTCTTATTATCGACACGTTCCATGATCATCACACCTTTATGATGTTGAATCCAAATTTCTCATGTAGCTCATGCTCAAGGAATAGAGCGTAAAAACTGAGAAAGGGAGAAAGAGAGAAAGAAAGGAGTGATCGCGATTTCCCCTAGCAGGGCAAAGTGGGGTATTCCCGAGGCTCTCAGACCCATTTTATGTATTAAAAGAAGTTATTACAAGAAAAGGGGAGAGCAATGCCTAAATAGTTGGAACACCCAAATGGTATGAGTTACCAAACAAAAAAAAAGTCCTACCTATAGATGATATGAGGATAAAAGTGCTTAAATTATATTATGACCTATCGTAGTTACAAGTTGTTATGACCATAGAAGTTACCAGCTATTATTATCCCTAAAAGTTACAAGTAATGATTATCTTCTCTGGCAAATTTTCATATATCTAACATTTTTTCATATGCCTCCACCAATGTGACAGACCAGTCTCTGCGACCATCAGCTCTCATCTAGATCCATGCCGACACTTTCGGACATACAAACCATATATTAATGAAGTGAGAAAGTGAAGGGTGACAAACATACTATTTTTATGTTATTTTAAAATTTTATTATTATACAAATAAATAAAAAATAAATCTAAAATTAATTTTTTTTGTTAATGTAAACATTAAATAAATAAATTTCTAGTTAAGATATTCTCATTGTGTTAAATAAATTTAAATTATTGAAATGTTTACCTACATATCTCTAAAAATATATAATTAAAAAAACTGAAATAGTGATATTTTTGATCTAAAATGGAAGAATTAGGCGATATAAATGTTTAAAATAATTTATGGGACATGTAAAATACATAGAAGATAGGTGGTATATACGTAGATGACGGAAGCAAAAATCCCCACCTTCGGTTGGTTCTCAACCTCGCTCCGATCATCAATGGCATCAGAGGACGAGAGAGCAGCCTTCTCCCTCACCGGCCACAAAACCCAACTTCCCATCGCCGCTCCCTTCGGTTTATGCTTATCCCTCAGCCTATATTTTCTTCTCATCCGGTACCCTAATATACCCATCGGCTCCGCCATCAAGCTAGCCAACGGCGTTATCCAAGCGTCAAACGCCTTCAAGTACGTTAAATCCCCTCCTTCTCCTGCCATTCTTATCTTCGCATCCAAAGTGGTGATCAAAGGCTTTAAGTTCTCCCGGCGCCTGATTCCTCCCGGCGCTTCTGGGAGACCCTCTCCGTCACCTATCGCCACCAGAAAGCTCAAAGCTTGCGTTGCTGGCGTCAATTTTTTCCGGTACGCGCTTCATCCTCCTCATGCTGATATGCCTATGGGGCTAGGCATTCTTAAAAGCGGGCACAAGTTCTCCAAGAACCTTCTTAGGGTTGTGGACGTGTTTACCAGGCATCAGCTGGATGAGGTTATTAAAAGAAGTGTGGATGCATTTGGTTTGCTATTGAAGGCTTTGGTTGTCGTGAGTGTGATCGGGGAACGGGTTGGAAGGAATGGGTGGGCATGGAAACAAAATAGGATTGAATTTTGGAGAGTTTGGGATTTAAGATGCGGGCTTTGCCTGATTTGTAGAAGATCACATTTTGATAGATTTGGTACAGAGAAGAGACTTCCTTGTTTTAGGGTATTGGATTTCAGTGATAGTTATGTGCCTAGGGAGGATTTGGAGGTTAGTATATCTGATCTTCTTTCACTATCTATTCCCATAGAAGAGTTGGGTTTGCCTACTCTATTGCAAAGACTTTAGCTGCACTATGCTATCTTTATGTATCGAACAGCGGCTGTAGGTTGTTTATCTGCCAGTAATGTTAAAGAAAGTATTACTATTTTTTTGAAGCATAGCAACTCTGTCGTCTGCTAAAAAAAAAAAGCTATTTGTAATTGTCCCCGACCCAAGGATTCTAAGACGTGCTACTAAATATGTGTTTTGGATGAACAAAAGTTTTTAAAGTGTTCATCTCATGTATGGTGTAAACTATATGCAGTAGTTTCCAAATAGATTTTTAAAATATAATGTATATGTAATAAAAATATAATTTTTTTATATTTTTAAAATAGGTCATAAGAAGGAAAATCCTAAATGGCACCTATTAGACCCCTTGAAACTTTAGCACAACATACACATACTAGTCATTGTGCGATAGCTGGTATTTGCCCACCGTGCCATCCTTATGGCAATGCTCGCTAACGCGTCGTGACCAACAATAGGTCACTCAGCTAACGAGCCATCTTCGTTGTCGAAAGAGTTGGAGAATGCACTTGCAGATGCAAAAGGATCTAATGTGTTGTGACCACTCTGTCAGAGCACTGATCACGAGATAGCGAATATTCAAATTCCTACACCATTTCCACACCATTTTCGACCACTCTTTGATCAAATTCCTACATCAGATGCTTGGAGCTTGTTGCTAACCGAAGTCATGTTTGTGGGAGCAAGACAAAACATATGAGATCATCTAATTGCAAAGATTGCCCCTGCACAAGAGGTGTGCTTGAAACTCTAGATCAGGTGTTTTCGTTTTGGCCATTATTGGGCAACTAAACTTGATGAAAGAGACTTTAACAAGGATGATTCAAAGAATTCTTGAGCATGTGTCAAAGACCATTCCATGTGTTAGTTTGTTCTTAGTTATTGGAAAAGTGATTCCAATCAATCGCATTGCTTATTTTGAGATAGATACCACTTCTGAATATAAATGAAGCCCTTAATTGCCAACTTTACCTTACCACCTTCCAGGAATCATCTTCAAGGTTGTTCTCCCAACTCCCTGTCAAAATTATCATTTCATCATTGAGAATGAGAAGTAGCTTGTATCTTAGTTTGTTAGTACTAAAAAACCTTTGAAAATTTTGCATTGTTGAACAACTAGTGGTGTTGAAATATATGTAAGGGATGAATGGTTTATTAATGAACAACACACTAAATTTTTTATAGAGTCTTCATATAGTGTTAAGTTACATTGAAATCTGAATGGTAAGATTATCAACATATAGAGAGAAACAAGATGCAGTATTTATAAATGGATTAAGACTTGGAAGAAAAAGGCTCAACTTTAGACAAGGAGGGAGAGTTAAGGTTAGTCTTAGTATTATTAAGGGCGAGTTGAATTTAGGCGCGAAGGCAAAAAAAAAAAGTTTTGAGTTAATACATGAGATGCATATCAAAAGTAGTTGGGTAGGATGACCTGCATCATTTTCCATGCCTGCAAATTTATCTCTTATGTTTGAATTGAAGGGAAGGGAAGATGAAGTTTTGGATTGGATGCTATGAGGANTTGGGTAGGATGACTTGCATCATTTTCCATTCCTGCAAATTTATCTCTTATGTTTGAATTGAAGGGAAGAGAAGATGAAGTTTTGGATTGGATGCTATGAGGAAAAGTTCAAATGAATAATACATAGAAGTGCAACACAAATATGGTGAAAGCTTTGCAATCATAAATCACCCATAATGATTGTTTATTTCCATTAAGGTTGAAGTAATTATTAAGCTAAAAAAGAGAGATGTTGGAGACATGAGCATATGCTTTAGAANATTAAGGTTGAAGTAATTATTAAGCTAAAAAAGAGAGATGTTGGAGACATGAGCATATGCTTTAGAAAAACTCCTTTTATCCTATTGTTAATGAGGGAGTATACTACTAATAAATTATTAATTTAGCTAACAAATTACAAGATTTAAAAAGGGCTCCAATAACAGAATGAGAAGTTTAAAAAACTTTAACAATATGTAGATGGGTGAGAATCTCTCTCTAATAGGTGTGAAATCTATTGACCATTTTTATAAGATGAACTGTTTGTCTCAAAAGAATCATGGACCTCACATCCATGCCATTTGAAAATATGCTTTTTAAGTAAACATAAAGAGAAATAAATTGTCATTCAGAGTTAAAATATTAAGACTACCTTCAAGTTTTCAAACTTTAATTATAACGTTAATATGTCTCTTGCCAATAGGGTAGCCAGTCAGGGATTTTGATGAGTAAAGAGTAAGATACTTGAGAGGGGAGATAAACAGAGAGGAGGATGAAAGAGTGGTTGGATTTGAGTATTCAGTCAATTTTTAGCTGACACAGGTTAAAAGAGAAGGGGTAAAATAGAAATTTATAGAGCGAGAAAGACTCTATTAAGACAATGAGGTGAGAGAGTTAAGGGCAACAAATGAAATCATCCCTTCACTAGAAGTTGAATATATTTTTCACTATTTTTTATGTTTTTTATATTTTAAAAATGTAATGTTTTAAAGCATGAGTTTGTGAGGAAACCGGATATTCCATGAGGCTAAGAATGTTAGAGAATACAGGCAGGATAAAGACCAAAAGGGAGCAAGAGCTCTTTGAGTAGCCAGTTTATGCTTGATTGAGGAATATTATATTTGAATTCTCAAATAATTTTTTACCCACCATTTTTCTATTTTATTTTAAATTTCTCATTCTATAGCCTAATTCTCCTTGTATTTTGAGATTAATTCAAAAGAGATCAATTTCTTAAAAGAAATTTATATGCATCCTTTAGTGTGTAAAAATATTTGGGACAATAGAAGTTGTCTACTGATTGGCTACAAGGGCAGAACCAACTTTTTTTTTAGAGGGGGGCAAACTCATTATATATAAAAAAGTACAAATATTCTTAATCACTCGTTCTTTCTCTTTAAATAGTGATTCATTTATCCAAACTTAACTAAAATGTCTTAATATCATTATAAATAATTTAAAATTATCAATCAAATATTCATAACATGAAATATATGTGAAGTAAATAAAGTATTCAAAATCTAATAATTCAACATCAACCAGAACAAATTTTAAAAAAAATTAGGCACACTTTCCAACACGTTTAAGAATCAATGGACATTGTAGGTCATTTTTAAAAATGTAGGCCTAAAATCATCTATGTTTTAAAGCAAAAACACAATCAATCATTTTTTAAGTATAAAGACAGTACTGGCCAAATTTTAAAATAAAGGCACGCTGTTAATTTTTTTTTTTTAAAATAAATGCTACACTTAGAATAATGTTTGACTCATTTAAATTATAAATCCAATTAAATCCGTTTAACATCTTTGGCAATTTTATTTCAGAATTTAACAACAAATGATTTTCAAAGAATTTAAAGGCTCACATCACAATTTTTTTTTAAATATTAAAAGATTCAAAGTGATATGTTGAAAAGTTAAAAGTTACTTCTTAAAAAAATTCCATATCGAATAAAAATTAAATGCTCTAAGGACCTAAAATCTACTTCAACTTCCCACGATGCATGCACCCAACCACCTTATAACCAAGTTTCCTTGAGGTTCTTATTGGCCTCCCTCTGCCACAATGGCATGTGATCCCACGATATGGTTGGCTGCTCTTCCTCCCATCCCTAAATCTACCATGTGAAGCTAAGGAAATCTCTGCCCACTATATAATCATATTCTTCCTCAAAACTTCATTTTTTACCCTCCTTTGTCTTTCTTCTCCATTAGGAACTTCCATTCATAGCCCTTGTACGGATTGCTTTCATCTCATTGGCTTATTACCCATACCTTCCCTATTTTTTTTCTTGTGATGAGAACGTTGGGGCTCATCGGAGGAACGATGTTGCAAATAAAGACGGCTATGTCGATTACAAAGTAAACATTTTTATGGTGATGCATTTATATTAATTTTATGCTAAGAGAGTGAAATAGTTCTANCAAACATTTTTATCTCCTTGCGATGAGAACGTTGGGGCTCATCGGAGGAACGATGTTGCAAATAAAGACGGCTATGTCGATTACAAAGTAAACATTTTTATCTCCTTGCGATGAGAACGTTGGGGCTCATCGGAGGAACGATGTTGCAAATAAAGACGGCTATGTCGATTACAAAGTAAACATTTTTATGGTGATGCATTTATATTAATTTTATGCTAAGAGAGTGAAATAGTTCTACCAAACAATATTATGAATAGCTTCCATCTAGAAGAGCTTCATCAGAAGTTGGCAAGCCCTAACCCTAACCCTAACCCTAGAGAGAGCACTCTGATTGCTCTTGTTTTCATAATTTCCTTCTATAAGAATTAAAAAAAAAAAATAAGGGATTTACATGCATATTTCAAATTTTACACCTAAATTCTTTGCTCGCATGTTCAATGGGGATGAGCAGAATTTAAACAGGTGCCAAACAGCAACAAAGACAACTTGAAATCCTACATGTTCTCAAATCCCTCCTCTCCTTCTGCAACGTTTCTTGAGTTTCAGAGCAAATGCAAGGAAATGATAGATGAGGTTTAGGTGTGAAATTTCCCCCCATTAAAAGTACTATTCTACTTAATTGTTGCAGCCCAAAATAGAAAAATAACATAACAATTGCCTGCAGTAGCCTAATCTGGAATAATGAAAATAAAATATATTTAGAATGTTATCCTTTGATTAAATACGCCTAAAAATATTAAATAATATTATTATTATTGTTTTTATTATATGGAAGCCTACGTACGCTTTTGTCGCCCCAGAAAATTTCCAAAAAGACTCATTAAAAATATGTAAGCAACGTGCAAAGCAAATCTGGAGCTTTACTGACATGAAAAATAAAATACATAAAAAATATCACTAATATTAAATTTATTTGAAATAAAATACACAAATTATATGCATAAATCTTAATATGATTGAGTCAAAAAATTCTTTTTTTTTTTTGCTGAAATATCAAGATTTAGGTATGAGATATATAACACCCCACTCAACTCTTATGTATTTATCTAACACCTAAACTTCAATTTTTACGTATTAAGTGACTTTACCAAGGCATCAAAATATGTATTTCACTTCTAAAACTTAAATTAGTGATGTTTTTTTGATGAGATGAAGCTTGAAAAAAAGGTAAATTATAGGTGTTAGATATGTAAATACATTGGGCAGTTTATAAATGTGGTGGCGTTTTTGAAAATTCTGCAGTACCGTTTGGATCGTGCGTTTTACCTGCTTATCCGAAAACGCGGTTTCATTTTTATACTAAACCAGGCCGCGGGTTGACCCCCGCGGGACGTGTTTCACGATAAGCTACTTATCCTGAAACGCACAAGCTGCCTCATACGCACCCGAAATGCCATACATAAATCTCCTTCATAACATCACTATGATTTTAAGCGTGTCATACAGATCCAAATCTCCTATAAAAAGCCAAATTTCCATCCCCAGCAATCTCAGAACACAATGGCTCAAAGAACAAGCAGAGCAGCCATAGCCATCATCATCATCGCCATAAGTCTCCTCTCCATAGAAAACTCTCGTGGAGAAGAAGACTGCGTGGCTGCAATAGTGAGCCTTGAGCCATGCACAGACTATATTACAGGCAGCAGCCCAGCACCTACTGCTCAGTGCTGCTTGAAGTTTGCGACAGTGGTGAACACAGAGCCTGTTTGCTTGTGCATGATCGTTAATGGCGGAGGTTCTCAGTTTGGGATTAAAGTAAACCAGACCAGGGTTTTAGCTCTTCCAGATGAATGTAAAGTTCAGACTCCGCCGGTCAGTCGATGCAACGGTAATATGCTGAAACTTTCTCATTGGATTTCATTTGACTTTATTCAGATTTAGTAGTTTTATAAATTTAGGAAGGTTTTTTGTTTTTTTTTTTTTGTTAAATTTGTGAGGAATTTGTTGGGGTTTGCGTGGAGAAATTATTACATTTGGATGAGCTGCATCTGAATTAGGTGCTAATGGTGGTTTTTTTTTGGGTGGTGTTGTGGTATAATAAAACCAAAATGCTACAATGAATACCACCAGTTGTACCTACTCTATCCGGATGCAATCTTTTCTCATTTCGGTGAAGGGATTCTTATAGTCATAAGGGTAGACCCAAGTAGGGTCCGAGGGGGGCAATTGCCCCCTTCAAATTTAGATTTTTACTTATATATATAATTGTGAAATTTGACATTTTGCCCCTTCTGAAATATTATTTTATCTTTCATTGTTCTAGCCTCCCACGTTTAGTCTAATAAAAGGACAGTTTGCCCCCTACAAAAAGAGACTGGTTCCGCCAAGTTACAGAACATCGATGATTAATCTAGTTGAGAGCGGTGGCTGAGCCAAAAAAATTTTAAAATAGGAAGATAAATTAATTATTTCCAAAAATTCCCTCTAAACAATAGGATCTAATAAATTCCTCTGTTTCAATAAATAAATCAATAAATACATGAAGTAAAACACAAAGTTTTATCTAAAAATTAAGAAAATAAATACATAGATCATGAAGTAAAATGATTAAGCATCTGATAGTGCAGGAAAAATGAGAGTGAAGCNACATTTGGATGAACTGCATTCGAATTAGGTGCTAATGGTTGTTTTCTTTGGTGGTGTTGTGGTGTAATAATACCAAAATGCTACAATGAATACCACCAGTTGTATCTACGCTATCCGGATGCAATCTTTTCTCATTTTGGTGAAGGGATTCTTATAGTCAAAAGGGTAGACCCAAGTAGGGTCCGAGGGGGGCAATTTCCCCTTCAAATTTAGATTTATACTTATATATATAATTGAGAAATTTGACATTTTGCCCCTTCTGAAATATCGGTTTTGCCTCTTCTAAAATATTATTTTGTCTTTCATTGTTCTAGCCTCCCACCTTTAGTCTAATAAACAGACTGGTTCCGCCAAGTTATAGACTAATCTAGTTGGGAGCTGTGGCTGAGCCAAATAAATTTTAAAATAGGAAGATAAATTAATTATTTCCAAAAATTCCCTCTAAACAATAGGATCTAATAAATTCCTCAGTTTCACTAAATAAATCAAAAAATACATGAAGTAAAACACAAAGTTTTATCTAAAAATTAAGAAAATATAATACATAGATCATGAAGTAAAATGATTAAGCATCTGATAGTGCAGGAAAAATGAGAGTGAAGCTCAGCTTGGCCACATTGCAAGCAGCTTAGTTAAAACTGAGAGAAAAGTGTTAAAATGATGTATGATATTCTGCAGGAGCTCTTTTATAGCTTTGGTCGATAACAATGTCAAATTAATTCCCTAAACTCATTCATGCTGGTAAATATTGAATGCTCATTAAATTGCCATTGCAGCAACAGCCGTGCCATCACCGTTCGTTTCTCCTCCTGGTGGAGGGGGAGGCAATTCTAACGGCGGAGATTCTGCGGGAAGCTTCTTGAAGCCTATATCACTTCCTGTTGTCTTTTCTGTTGCAGCAGTTGTGATTGCCTGTCTTTCCATGTCCTCTAAGCTCTTCTTAGCATAAATAAGCTCTCGGCTGTGTGCAAGCTTAATGCAATTTTTGTTTTTCTGTAAATGTGTTTNGAGATTCTGCGGGAAGCTTCTTGAAGCCTATATCACTTCCTATTGTCTTTTCTATTGCAGCAGTTGTGATTGCCTGTCTTTCCATGTCCTCTAAGTTCTTCTTAGCATAAATAAGCTCTCGGCTGTGTGCAAGCTTAATGCAATTTTTGTTTTTCTGTAAATGTGTTTTTTGTTTGTAATTTTACATGCTAGCTTATGTGCGGATCAGTCAAGTGGTTAGACACATGAAGTTGGTTGGGGGCTCATATCATAGCCTCTAACCGTTCTTCATAACAATATATATATATATATATATATTTATATATNTCTAATAATTCAACATCAACCAGAACAAATTAAAAAAAGAAAAAATTAGGCACACTTTCCGACACGTTTAAGAATCAATGGACATTGTAGGTCATTTTTAAAAGTGAAGGCNCCTAATAATTCAACAACAAATTTAAAAAAAAAAAAATTAGGCACACTTTCCGACACGTTTAAGAATCAATGGACATTGTAGGTCATTTTTAAAAGTGAAGGCCTGAAATCATCTATGTTTTAAAGCAAAAGCACAATCAATCATTTTTTAAGTATAAAGACACTACTGGCCAAATTTTAAAATAAAGGCGCCCTTTTAACTTTTTTTTTTAAATAACACAGAACAGTAAAGTGTGTACATATATGCAGTTGAAGATTTAGAGATTTTGAGCAAAGGATAAAGAATGATGGCCATAAAATGCTTAATATGTTGCTGAAATAAAAAAAATAAATGTTGAAATAAAATGATTACATAATAATTATTATCATGTGCTAACTAATTTAGTTTTGTGGAAAAGATACATATTGTAGAAAATGATAAGTAATTTATTTTTTTCCTTATAATAATAATTTCTAAGAACTAAAGATCTAACAAATCGCTCCCTTTCCTCTCTCCTTTCCCTTATAAAAAAAATAAATAAATTAGGCAATGATTTGGAAATAATTCAGCAACAATAGTGTTTTATTTAAATAAGATTTAGTAAATCTGCTAAATCTAAATTTATCGAATCTAGATGGTGCTAAACTTAGAATAATGTTCGACTCATTTAAATTATAAATCCAATTAAATCCGTTTAACATCTTTGGCAATGTTATTTCAGAGGCTCACATCACAATTTTTTTAAAAATATTAAAAGATTCAAAGTGATATGTTGAAAAGTTAAAAATTACTTCTAAAAAAAATTCCGTATCGAATAAAAATTAAATGTTGTAAGGATCTAAAATCTACTTCAACTTCCCACGATGCATGCACCTCAACCACCTTATAACTAAGTTTCCTTGAGGTTTCTATTGGCCTCCCTTTGCCACAATGGCATGTGATCCCACGATATGGTTGGCTGCTCTTTCTCCCATCCCTAAATCTACCATGTGATGCTAAGGAAATCTCTGCCCGCTATATAATCATATTCTTCCTCAAAACTTCATTTTTTACCCTCCTTTGTCTTTCTTCTCCATTAGGAACTTCCATGCATAGCCCTTGTACTGATTGCTTTCATCTCATTGGCTTATCATATTTTTTCTCCTTGCGATGAGAACGTTGGGGCTCATCGGAGGAACGATGTTGCAAATAAAGACGGCTATGTCGATTACAAAACATTTTTATGGTGACCCTATTTTTTCTCCTTGTGATGAGAGCGGTGGGGCTCATCGGAGGAACGATGTTGCAAATAAAGACGGCTATGTTGATTACAAAGTAAACATTTTTATGGTGATGCATTTATATTAATTTTATGCTAAGAGAGCGAAATAGTTCTACCAAACAATATTATGAATATTTTATGTTAAGAGTTAAATAGCTCCCATCTAGAAGAGCTTCATCATATTTCAAATTTTACACCTAAATTCTTTGCTGGCATGTCCAATGGGGATGAGCAGAATTTAGACAGGTGCCAAACAGCAACAAAGACAACTTGAAATCCTACAGGTTCTCAAATCCCTTTTCTCCTTCTGCAACGTTTCTTCAGTTTCAGAGCAAATGCAAGGAAATGATAGATGAGGTTTAGGTGTGAAATTTATAATGCAATGAGTTTTGAGTGTTATGTTTGTAAATTCCCCCCATTAAAAGTACCCTTCTATTTAATTGTTGCAGCCCAAAATAGAAAAATAAAATAACAATTGCCTGCAGTAGCCTAATCTGGAATAATGAAAATAAAATATACTTAGAATTAGGGCTGTCAAAACGGCTCGTTGTTCGCGAACAACTCGTGTTCGACTCGTTAAGAAGCTCGTGTTCGGNTATAGTTTTCAGGAAGCACCGCCGGGGAGGGGGCGTAGGCAGCTCGGCGACGCGGTGGAGCGTGGTCGACAACCACTGCAAGGAGAGAATAACGATAATGCCATGGATTGCCATTGATGTTATTGGACTCGCAAGGGGCGCCATCGTTATGGCAACGGAACGTTTCGGCATTGGTATCGATCTTTTCCATGGCTGACGTGACGAACCTGTCTTTATGGCGTGAGGTATTGAAGTCTCATCTGTTGTGTCGCTTGTGTTTTGTGAAATAAGTTGGGGGCCCTGTGATGGGAATCCAACGGTTGTAATGGTTGTAGTTCTTGAGTCGGTGTCGGTGCAATTGATGTGTGTCTGTTCTGCACTTAATTATTGGTGGGTNTTGTCGCTTGTGTTTTGTGAAATAAGTTGGGGGCCCTGTGATGGGAATCCAACGGTTGAAATGGTTGTAGTTCTTGAGTCGGTGTCGGTGCAATTGATGTGTGTCTGTTCTGCACTTAATTATTGGTGGGTGAGGTGAGCTATCGTGGTGTGATTGGGGCATTATTTTTCTATCTTAATCTATTTATGGTTGGGCTTTTATTATTTTTCTTAGTTTTCATTATTCTCTTGTGCATTTACATATCTAATGTATTTGAATTTAATTTTCACATATGTGCAACCTAAATCTTTCGTATCGAATGTGCATAAAAAATATGACCTCACGAAGCTTGAGAATATTCTAAGTATCTCGCTAAATGGATACCAAATGGCTCGCTCCCTTGGGATTAGCCAAAAGACCGAGACGAGAACATTTTCGGGATAGTTAAAAGACGGAGACCCAAAGGGTGGTTTACTTCCAAGCAAAAAAAATATATGGCACCGAATAGGGCTATCAAAATGCCTCGTTGTTCGCGAACAGCTCGTGTTCGGCTTACTAAGAAACACGTGTTCAGCTCGTTTGCTAAGTTAACGAGTCGAATACGAACAACACGAAAAAAGATTTGTTCGTTCGTGTTCGGCTAGTTTTGGCTCGAAATACTACTAATCAATTATATATATATATATATATATNCTGTGATGAACAATTTTGACAAAATTTAATAAAATATGATATTTGTGGGGGGAATGTTTGTCCGTTTTAATTATTTGAAGAACTAATTAATTTGCAAATCTTCTGTGCATTGTAGTAAAAACAGGCCTGCTGGGGTAGGAATGTAAAACCAAGAAATTAGGCAATGGTGATATCTAGGGTTGTCAAAACGGCTCGTTGTTCGTGAATAGCTCGTGTTCAACTCGTTCGCTAAGTTAATGAGATGAACATAAACAACACAAATAAATATTTGTTCGTTCGTGTTCGGCTAGTTTTGGCTCGAAATACTACTAATCAATTATATATATATATATATATAAATTTATAATGATCTTTTTCAAAAACCAAAATTTAGAATATTTTGGGATGATCACATACATAACACCCAAAATATTAATATTTATAAATTAAGCATCCTGATGATTTTTTGGAATTACTAAACGAAGATCAAACTATTGATAATTAAAAAAAAAATGAAAAATGTGGGCTGAGTTATTACCATGAATTTTGACATTTGATTGAGAATTTGAGAAATGGACGAAAAAGGATGGTTCATTTATGAATAACATATTTCGTGGGGGTCTNCTGTCAAAACAGCTCATTGTTCGCGAACCGCTCGTGTTCAGCTCTCGTTCGCTAAGTTAATAAGATGAACACAAATAAATATTTGTTCGTTCGTGTTCGGCTCGTTTCAGCTTGACATACTACTAATCAATTATATATATATATATATTTATAATTATCTTTTTCAAAAACCAAAATTTAGTATATTTTGGGATGATCACATACATGACACCCAAAATATTAATATTTATAAATTAAGCATCCTGATGATTTTTTTGAACTACTAAACCAAGATCAAACTATTGATAATTAAAAAAAAAATGGAAAATGTGGGCTGAGTTATTACCATGAATTTTGAGATTTGATTGAGAATTTGAGAAATGGACGAAAAAGGATGGTTCATTTATGAATAACATATTTCGTGGGGGTCTNAACCAGCCGAACACGAACACATTTTTTGAGCTCGAAATATAAACGAGTCGAACACGAGCTCTCGTTTGCACCCCTATGTAATTGCCTCTGTATTCCTATAAAATAATACTGGTCCTGCCGCTTTAAATTTAATAATACTGTTTATAGTTATCGCTTTAAATTTATATTAATTTAATCTATTAAATATTTAACATATTTAAAATCATAAATGATTTGGTCAGAAGAGTCGGACCGGTGTTCAAATAAAAATATAAACATAATGACTTTAATTTTGGACCCCTCAAACTTAATAATAATAATAATAATAATAATAATAATAATCCCTGCAGTCATAAGCCTTCTGAAGCCTCAAAATGATTNAATAATGACTTTAATTTTGGACCCTCCAAACTTAATAATAATAATAATAATAATAATAATCCCTGCAGTAATAAGCTTCTGAAGCCTCAAAATAATTATATAACATCACCAATTTGACCCAATGATAATGATTTTCTAAGGATGTATATTATATATATGCTTAAATATTGTATCACATATAATTTAAAAATGATTGTTTTTTACGTAACTATTTAAATATTTTACTTTATATTTTTTATCAATGATTCCAAAAAAAATTGCGATTTATATTGAGACAAATGTAATATAAGAGATGATTGATTATTCAAGCATTATTTTATTTTAGAAATACATATAAATTTTATTTAATCAGAATATTTAACATTTTTTTTTCTAATTTATATTTTTATTAGGCAGTTATTTTCTTGTGAGAACGGACTAGAGCATTGCACCTCTACGTCAAAACGTAATTAGAAATAAAAATATAATATTTTTATTAAAAGATTAATAATAATGCGTATTAAAAATTTTTATTATATATATATAATGCGAGCCAGAAGATTCACGGGAGTAGAGCAATGATTATTTATTGCTTAGTTTTGCATGAAAAAACAACACATACTTTGTTTATTAAAGAGTAGGCAAGAGGAGATCTCGACATACGGAAAACCCTTAAAAAAAAGAGAAAAACTACGATACTTAGTCTGGTTGAAATAATTTACTATGATGGTGAGTACAAAGTTCTACTCTTCTCTTTTATTAGGAAAAATGTAATTACAAAGTTGAATATCTGTCATCCGACTGTAGTTCTTGGCGCAGCAGGTTGCAAAGGTCATAATCAATTGCAACGGAGGCAGTATGTCGAGATGAGTGTTGTAGACGATGATTGTAGTGTCACGTTATCATACGAGTTATAATAGATAACCGTGATAGTGGCTGACCAAGTGAGTCACAATGGTTGTTTCAGGAGCGTTGGTTGTCCATAGAGATCGTCGTAAGGAGTTGCAGGAGTTGTGGACCATGTAGGCCATATAGGCTGTAGCGGTGAGCCGCGATGAAGTCTGTAGGCCGTAGGAATGGAGTCGGGAGTTGAACGAGTTGTGGACCGTGTAGGTCGTAGTTGGTCATGTAGGTAGTAGTGGTGAGTTGTAATGACATCCGTAAGTTGCAATGGACTGAAATCAGAAGCAACATGAGCTGTGCGCCGTTGGTTATGTAGGTTGTAGTGATGAGTTGTAATGATGCCCGCAGACTATGACAGTCGAGCACGGGAGCTGAACGAGTGTATGTGAGGTGCATCATTACCCCATGTTTGAGATACACTGCTACACCATCTTTAAAGTGTGTTGTTTCACCTTCCAGGTGCATTGTTGCGCCGCATTTGGGGTCAACCAGGTGTTCAGGATGATGTGTTGCTTCATAGACTAGTTCGTAACTTCACATTGACAATTGTTGCTTCATGCGATGCTTCGTAGCAAGGAGTGGGCGACGACCGATGGCGTTCAATGACGATCAATGAGAGGTGGTTAATGATGGTTGGTGATCGCAAGAATATGAGACAACTTTGGCGACCACACAATTTTGTATTTACATATCTATCACCTAAAATCTAATATCTATATTTATAACAGTTTAGTGTCAGACAATTGGATCTTTTAACCCTCTTGAAATATTACTTTGCCCTTCATTTTCATAGTCCCTATCACATAAGTCTATTATATTTTGAGGGGGAAAACCACCTCCTTTCAAAATAGAGTCTGGTTACACCCCTGCTGTTATGACATTCTTGATGTACAACATGTAAATATATAATCGAAGTTTTACGTATGCAAATACAAAGGACTTACGTGATACGAAGGTTAATTTCCAACATTTTATATTATGTGTTCAACTCTAATATTATTAAACATAATACAAAGTAGTTCAACAAAAAATTTACATATATTAATTTCTTAAAGTGGTTTAATTATAAGCTGACAAGCCAAGAGTCATTGGAGGCTGCTCAACTTAAATCGGGTTATCGGGTTAAGCACAAACCCATCCATATCCGCCCGACACGAACCGGCGCCATTTAAATGGACGCCATTCACCCAAAATGACGCTCAAGTTCACCCGCCAAGTAACAAAAGCTCCGGCGAAGGCAGAGCCGGCCATATGCTCGCCGGAACCCCTAACAATCCCATGCCGAAGACAACCGCAGCGGCTAAAAAGTCACCGAAAAAGAGCAAGCGGTTGGTGGCTGCGGCGACTGGCGGCGCGGCGGCGGGATGCGCTGCGGTGGCGTGTTGTTGTCCGTGCTGTCTTCTCGGCTTGATCGTACTCAAGGCCGCTAGGGTTCCGGCGGAGATCGGCCGCCGTGTAGCGAGGAAGAAGAAGCAACGGCCAGTTTCCGACCCGATGGGCTCGGAGCAGAAATATGTGAATGGCAGAGCGCCGGTTTCGATGACGGCGGTGAGGTGGCCGGGGAAGTCTCCGGCGGCGGAGGTGTCGGCGATGGAGGAGAAGATGTGCGCTGAGTTCGCTGGGAGAGGGTTTTGGAGGAGTTCGTCACAGAGGGAGTAAGGAACTCTCTCGGTATCTGTGTTCGGTCGGCTCTGCTTAGAAATGAAAAATGGCATTTTTTTTTGTAGGAGCCGAAAAAAAGGCTCTTTTTTTTTTTCCATGCATTCTTTCTCTTCTACCACTAAAAATCTGAATTTTTTAAATTAAAAATGGGGGGACGGACTCACCGGCTACCACCATATAAATTCTATTTATCGTAAAATCAGGTGGCTGCTTGTGCACAGTTGTGGCTTTTTGTAAGAGTTTTATTTTTATTTTCCACAAATATTAAATGTACAGCCCAATTGTGGTGTTTTGTAGAAACCTCCTGCAATCATTACTTGCCGGTTCTAAAAGTTTTAGTCCACCATTACCGTTCAATTTATTATAAAAATAGAGAATGAGAACAAAAACAGTTAAGTCATTTATTTATATAAATAATAAAATTTTATATTTTCTTATTTAATTTTTATAATTTAATAATTTTATCCAATAGTTAAAAAAAAAATATTTGATGATTTTACTCTGCCCTGAAGGCCTCTTGTGCACATGATCGTATTTCAACTTTGGTTCAACAAACCGCCTAAAAAGAGTTATCCACCAAATCACCTTTTATATCGTGAAAAAAAAACCGTATTTATCATCAGTCCAAGCATTTACATACATACCACCCAATTCATATGTGTTTACATATCTAACACCTAACATTTGTTTTATATATTTATACCAACTAGATTTTTTATATCACATCAAATAACCATCATTTTAACTTCAGAAGTGCTCTGCATCTTTTCATGCATATGTAAATAAACAGAACTTGGGTGGTATTTATGTAAATCTCCCTTATTAGTAAATGAATTTGTCATTTGCTCATCCAACTGGTCAACTGAACTCGGCCCAACATATCAAAATTCAAAGCTACTCAAAACTCATCAACAATTAATATTACTATTAGTCATTTAGGTGCGTTAGAATGGTTCTTCACCAGTTGCACAACATTATAGGGAAATAAACAAAATGAAATAAAGGACAAATATTTTATAGGCATATAATACTATAGGTG
>JXCR01138130.1:47146-78385 GCA_002079205.1 Phalaenopsis hybrid cultivar
ATCTTTTCATGCATATGTAAATAAACAGAACTTGGGTGGTATTTATGTAAATCTCCCTTATTAGTAAATGAATTTGTCATTTGCTCATCCAACTGGTCAACTGAACTCGGCCCAACATATCAAAATTCAAAGCTACTCAAAACTCATCAACAATTAATATTACTATTAGTCATTTAGGTGCGTTAGAATGGTTCTTCACCAGTTGCACAACATTATAGGGAAATAAACAAAATGAAATAAAGGACAAATATTTTATAGGCATATAATACTATAGGTGTCTGAGGTGGATTTCATGGTGGAGCACTAAATACTCCATGGAGCAGTTATGTGCCGTGGAAAAGGGTCTTGATAAGTACTGGCTAGTTTTATAATTTGTTTTCCAATGGTCAACTATAGAAACTTTGATTTTGAAATTTAATAACAGACCACTTTAATAATAGCTTCTGTTCATTGGATTAATAACTTTCCATTTAAGTTTACTAAATTCCAATATTATTTTATTTTANTATAGAAACTTTGATTTTGAAATGGAATAACAGACCACTTCCATAATAGCTTCTGTTCATTGGATTAATAACTTTCCATTTAAGTTTACTAAATTCCAATATTATTTTATTTTAAGAAATTGAATTCTTCTCACATTATGTTTTAAGGACAAATGGCATCTCAAAAAGCTGATATATATACACACATGTGCGGTCAAGCTAGCGGCTAAGTGCCCTTGGCTGGAAACAACAATGATGCTCAAAATAAAATAGATTTTACTCTGGTCATGTACTTGAAATAAAGTGCAATCTAAAGATAATTAATCAAAATTTATATTGCATTGATCAGGACAAATGGTAGGAGCCAGTTTACTAGGCAGGCCGGCCGGGTGTTTTGGCGCTATGTTGTGAGCCACGAGACTCCTGTCATACAATAAACAGGAACGGGTACCCCCCTATTTGTTATGTCGTGAAAGCAGACAAAATCAGAAATAAACACCGAGCAATAAAAGCTTACAAAATCAAATCTTCAAGAGACCAAGTGGAGTAAATACAAACAAATCATCACAAGTGCAAAGAATATGAAGATGCACCTGGCGTTAGTGATGGAGAATAAAGGCGCCAATTCACAAAATCAGCAGCAGCCATTTATGAATCACTGATTCGCTAACCATTAGCGAAACGGCTCTCAATCTAAAATCAATCATGCTTTATGCAGACGAGATCATCCAATTTGTTGCCGTCCATCTTGTAAAGAGATACACCGTCCATTTGGAAGTAATGTTCCTGAGCCTCCCTTCTTAGGCTCTCAAATGGCAGAATCTCCCATTTGCTGTAATTTGAGTTCTTCCTCGTATCGCTCATACGGGGAGATCCTGAAACAAAACCGGCGCTATTTCTGCTTACAGTGCCCCAAACTTTGCAGTTTGTGAAACGTCCGAGATCCAGGGGCTGACCAGCCTGCAGCTTCTTCAAGCGAAGAGCGACTCCATGAGCGAGCCTTATGTTCTCCTTGGTTGGCAAATCAGACCAATTTTGAGTCCTATGGGCTCTCATGGGGGAATGGATCCTTATAACCTGCAGAAATTAGGAGGCTTGAGTTATAGTAGAGGGTTTAAGAGAATAAGGTAGAGCTGTGACAGGAGGAATAAAGCTATGATTACACCAAGGCATTCCAGCAGCTGATAATAGGCCCTTCCCTGCAATGGATTATGCCCTTTTCTTGGAGATGAGAAGTAGCGCGTCCTGCCAACATGAAATGCTCATTTTATCATCATATCATTTTTTAGCATTCATACAATTAATTCCTACGAAGCACTTCTAGTTAAGCGAATCGTTTGATCTAAACTTTTAATAATTAACATTCAGCGAATTTATCTGGTTTTACACCAATATGGAAGAATAAAGGAAGCGAATCTCCAATGTGATCATATGCAAAAATGTATAATAGAATGGTTAAAAGAAGGGTGAACTGATGTATGGCAATTCTATCTCAGCCCTGAGTTTATGTTTAAATGTCATTTGATATTTAGACATATTGTCACTTTTACATTTGCTTGAGATTGGCTTTTTCGTATCATATCGTTTTTTAGCATTCATACAATTAATTCCTACGAAGCACTTCTAGTTATGCGAATCGTTTGACCTAAACTTCTAATAATTAACATTTACCAAATTTTTCTGGTTTTACCGCTGACATGGAAGAACACAGAAAATGAATCTCCAATTTGCTCATATGCAAAAATGTATAATAGCATGGTTAATTGAAGGGTTAATTGATGCACGGCAATTCTACCTCAGCCCTTAGTCATGAGTCTATGTTTAAATTTCATTTGATATTTAGACATATTGTCACATTTACATTTGTTTAAGATTGGCTTTTTTATTTTTAGTAAAAGTCCTATTACTATAAATATAACACAAAATTTTGTAGTTATGTCAGTTGAAGTAAATATAATCTTCTTTTGGCATGCTCTCTAAGGATTGATTCTCTCATCTAGAGATTATCTCATGCTTCCTTTCTATCTCCTCTCACCCTTCCACTTAAAAAATAAAGCCATCTAATCTCCTCAATACCCTTGTTTTCTTTAGTTCAATGATTCTTCCCTCATATTATTCTATTGACTTTCTCTTTATCACTTTGGTATTCAAGCAAACTTTCTAACCCGAACCTCTAGCTTGAGAACAAAATATCATATTAAGTAATCAGTCCTTCAGCTGAATCAGGTGAGTCTAGCAGTATGCATGAAAGACTTCCATATGGTCGAGAATTGATGAAAAAATATATCTTTTTTAATTTTATAGTCTCCCAATTCTTATTCATACTCTATATTTTTAAGCTTATTTAACGTACTTATAGTTGGCTTTAGATTAATTATGAATGTCGCTTGAAATTCAGGAAAATTTTTGTCAATTTTAAAGAATCCTGTTTCCTTAAATGGCCCCCAGAGTATTATATTTGGGTAAATTGAAGATGAAATAAAGAAATATTTTTTTTTGTACTTCTAAAAGGGTATTTATTCTTCCATCCAAGGTTCTCTTATGCTAGCTTACTCCCCATCTTTTGCCTCCTTGCTTTTGAGCTATTCAATCAACTAATCTCTTCAATCCCATTCCCATCTTCGGCTCTTTTGCCCAACCAAATTCTTCCATCACTATGCTTTCCCACTTGTTATCACCCATACTATTTAGCAATCAACGAGAATGTCACATGTAAAAGGATTAAAAAATCGAAGAATCATAGGATACAGATTTTAAAAATTATTAAGGAATATTTACATACATGCTACTCAATTCCTATGTATTTACATATCTAACACCTAACTTCAATTTTAACATATATATATATACCACCTTACCCATGCATGAAAAGGTGTCCGCACTTTTTAGAAGTTAAAATGGTGGTATTTTTGATGTGATATGAAAATTTTGGGTGGTATAAATGCAAAAAATCAAAATTTAGGTGTTAAAATATATAAATACATAGGAATTAAGTGGTATGTACGTAAATGCCTCAATTATTAACTAACCACTCTGTATAGCCGGGGTCCACAGTGAAGCCATATATGTCCACTATATCACACAAGGATAGTGCTAATTCTATAGACTTCATTCCAGTTCCTTTGGCACCCCTTCGAAGCACTATTCCTTGGAAAAGATAAACTGGATTAGGAAGACTCTGCATCATAAAACAAGAGTTAATTTACCAACTATAGAACAGACATATCCATAATTAAATCATACCCCCTTGCATCTTCTGTGACCATCAAATATTTATAAAGTTTCAGCGGTGGTGAGAGAATGTATCGAGTAAGATGTATACTAGAAGAGTATTATCAACAGCACGAATATAAATGATAAAGAAAACTCTGCTTAGAATGTCACCTCTATCATAGCGTTGAAATCTCTATGCGTCACACTTTTAATTATTAGCACCTCATCAGCTGCAAGAAATATATAAATATTTATGATATGAAAATTTGATCGCTTCAAGGTTGAGAATGACATGACTCCTAATTCTAAAAGATGATAGCTTGAATTATTTCTATGTGAAAGGTCGTCTGATAGAAAAAAGACTTGTCATTTCTTAAGTTTAATGTTAAAGATGATGAATGAATGGTTAACATATTATAATTATCAGAGAGCAGATAAAAAATCTGATTAATAAGGTGAACGGCATTACATCTAACAGGACTCTGCTAAATTTTAACAGAGCCAATAAAGTGGCCACAGATGAGCCCGGCAGAGTCTGTTACTGTTTTAGAATTTTCTGAATGCACAAACCAGTTCATAAGATTTATAACTAAACACAATAAGAGCATTGAAGCTTTTCTGATATTCAACTTCTATTAAAATTGGGCCCTAATAACAAGAATATCCTGACTCGAAACTGGTAAAAATTCCATTTATTTTATTTGCTAGAAAACAAATCAGACAATCCTCCGCATGATNATATTAAAATTGGGCCCTAATAACAAGAATATTCTGACTCGAAACTGGTAAAAATTCCATTTATTTTATTTGCTAGAAAACAAATCAGACAATCCTCCGCATGATTTAAACAAAATCACAATAAGAGTGTTGCAGCATTGATGAAATTCAACTCCAACAAAAATTGAGCCCAAACAACATATTCTGAAAATCCTTCGTAAAAATACCATTCGTCTTATTTGCTAAAAAAACAAATCACCATTGAATCCTCTGCTTAAATGNGTAACTAAACACAATAAGAGCATTGAAGCTTTTCTGATATTCAACTTCTATTAATATTGGGCCCTAATAACAAGAATATTCTGATTCGAAACTGGTAAAAATTCCATTTATTTTATTTGCTAGAAAACAAATCAGACAATCCTCCGCATGATTTAAACAAAATCACAATAAGAGTGTTGCAGCATTGCTGAAATTCAACTCCAACAAAAATTGAGCCCAAACAACATATTCTGAAAATCCTTTGTAAAAATACCATTCGTCTTATTTGCTAAAAAAACAAATCACCATTGAATCCTCTGCTTAAATGATTTCAATCTAAAAATATCCCAAGAGAGCTGAGATGCAAATTTAAAATGGAAAATGAATTTAGCAAACACAAAAATGAAGATATCAACAGAACTCACCTCAAACTTAAACTACAGTAGTTGGCCATTACAAAAATTAATTCTACTTAACATTTCACAAATGTCCTTCAATCAATAGTAAAAACCAATTTAGTTTCCATCTCATTGCTAACTATTGTNGGTAGTTGGCCATTACAAAAATTAATTCTAGTTAACATTTCACAAATGTCCTTCAATCAATAGTAAAAACCAATTTAGTTTCCATCTCATTGCTAACTATTGTAGGGCCCTCTACAAACAATCACCATCAAAAAATAAAATTTACTGAAGATCAGCATTTGTTCAAGAATTAATATCTAATACTTTCAACAAAAAACCTATTATCCACCTCAGCTTGAAGAATGTAATCTTGTTAAATAAGTTGCGACAACACAGTAAACTTTTTTTTTCTTTGNGAAGAATTAATATCTAATACTTTCAACAAAAAACCTAGCATCCACCTCAGCTTGAAGAATGTAATCTTGTTAAATAAGTTGCGACAACACAGTAAACTTTTTTTTTTTCTTCGGGAAAAAAAGCTTTGATTAGCATATTAATCTTTAAACGTACATGATCCATTTAAAATGGCAGCCATGTTTCGAGCAGCTCCTCTCACTACAAGACGAAAGTCCCTTTTCAGGCCAACATGTTTGGCGTATTTCTGCAAAGAGGCATGATGAGGAAGATTAGTAGCCAAAAACATGCTTATTGGACAACATACATTATAGATATTAATGCACTTGGGGTATACTTGACAGATATTATTCATAGGGGGATTGTAAGATTATCAGCTACCTGATTAATCAAAAGTAATTCATTCATACATTTCTTATTTTATTCCTTATCCACTCAGAAGGATCGTTAAGCTAACTCAAAAACCATGCCTATATGTCCTGATTTACTTCAATGTACCACCATATATGACCAAAAAAAAAAAAAAATTCTGTGGGACTTCTAAAATCATACAAAAAACATATTATTTATAAGTGGATTGCAAAGTTACCAACTACTCATATAAGTGTAATTCATTCATTAACTCTCTTATCCACTCTCACTCCGTATCATCCCTTCAGAATAGAATATCCAGATTAAAGATATTTGTTTACTTAGACTAAATAGAACCTGGCCATATAGCTAGTAAATATGGGGTAAACTGGCAAATAAACCCAAATGATCAAAACAATTAGCTTACAAGCATCAAAAGTGTAGTTTGGGAACTGNTATTAAAGATATTTGTTAACTTAGACTGAATAGAACCTGGCCATATAGCTAGTAAATATGGAGTAAACTGGCAAATAAACCCAAATGATCAAAACAATTAGCTTACAAGCATCAAAAGTGTAGTTTGGGAACTGGAGGGAATGCTTCAGCCACTAAATCAATTTTTGCATAACAGCATTATTACTAGAATTTCCTTTTCTTTGCCAAACATGTGTATTAAAGAAGCACTCCTTGTAAAACTGAGTATAATTTCAGTCCATTTCAGCCGAAGCATGCTTTAATTCACCATTGTAGCTTAATTTTTTGTAAAAAAAGAAATAAATATTGAATTACCTCATTAACCGGAGCTTCGTTGTCTCTAAAAACTGCATCATGTTCATCAATTTCTTGCCCAAATTCTGTCTTCAAGAGATCCCCTGAATTCCCAACAACAGCACACGTTCTGAATTGTCGTGGATGAAAAGGGGGCTTCAAAGGCAAAATCAAATTAAGGTGCTCCTCACAAAGAGAGCGATTGTAGCATTTCTCTGCACCCCTGAAAAAAAAATGGTGGTATTTAAGCTATGACACATGAAGCTAATGGAAAAATTCATGTTTCGTATATTACAATTGTGCAATCCTTTTTGCAGCATACTCTAACCAACCATCTGGTCGGACATCCAGGTATTCCCTCGTCAAAACGGTAGTCATATTACGGTACTGCCATTTCCTACAGTTCAGTACATGTTATTAAGTGCATCAATCATATATTTAGAAATAAAATCTAACCTGTTCCCACAGTAGAATAGCTTCACAGACATCATAACGGTATTCCAACGGCTCAAAAATTTTAAACTGTGCGTTATACTGTAAAAAGATGCAAAGAATAAGACCAAAATTAGTATAGAGCTCTCAGAAATCACCCCATAAAAATTGGGGAAAAAAATAAAAAAAATATTGTAATCCAAAAGGAAAATAAAGAGAAGTGCTCGACCCAGGTACTGTTGGTGCCCTCAGGAAATTTAAGGACTAATCTGCAGTGATCAATAATGTCTGCAGTAAGACCAAGTCCTCTGTTTGCCTGGACAAAATTCCATGGTTGTTAAATATCAACCCTCATTTGAAAGTATGCCTGAAAAAAAAATAATGCAGGGTAATAAAAAAATAAATGGGCAGTAAAGATTGCACTCTATGATAATAAAAGAAACAAATTTTATGGGTTATTTTCAAATAGAAATATAGAAAATTGCAGAGAATCATAACTTTTATAGTGTAAGAAAGTTGCCGATATCCTAATTATCGAAGCAAATTGGTTTCATAATGTCGAAGCAAATAGGTTTCATAATGCGGCATAAATAAAAAAAACTTAACTTTCCATGAATCATTATTTTGAAATAATTGACAAGCTACATAGCAACGCTGTTATTATTTATAAGCATTCTTGATGCATGCATACAAGGATAAATTGAATATTATGAACTAGCCAAATGTTGAAAGTCTCATTGCAAATCGTTTAACATGTCCTGTGTGACTAAAATAAAATGCCTTCAATGATGGTTTAGGAATAGACAGTCTGAGATGTGTCCAGAAAATAAAAAAATGAAATGAGTAGACGTGACAGAACTTGAAACCTGCAAAGCTAATAAATAGAACTTGCATGACACTGATAATTTCATTCATAAATTGATGACGAAATTAATCTACCCAATCAAAAGAAGACTAAATTTGTTCTTTAAGTTAATTTTTCATATCAACTTAAGCAAATTTATTTTAACAGTAAGAATTGACTAAAATATTTGAGTTAACACTCAATACTTTCGCTTGGCGAATTCAAGTCTTTAGGAAGAAGACAAATTATAACATTTACAGAATTCCTATAAGTTATCTATACAATCTTTAAATATTATAGGATTATTTCTGCCATCGAATATAAGAATAATATTATTAATTTCATGATAATTATGTTAAAACTTATTAAAATCTTAGCTAAATTAATTTCATTTAAATTGAATATTTTATTGCAATGCAACTTAAAGCCCTGGTGCATCTTTGAACAAAGTGTTTTTAATTCAGATCATATATGAGATGTGAAAAATCATGCAGCAGACGTGTAAAATTAATAGGAAACAAAATATTTATCATATAAAATTATTTAGTAAATCAATAAAAATAAAAAAAAGATGGAAATCATTTGAAAAAAAAAATCAATAGCCTTCTTTTAGAAATTTAGAATAAAAAAACCAAACAAATGATTGAAATTAGCATATATGATGGCAAATTTTTGAATTTTGACAAAAACATAATCACACTTTCAAAAAATAAAGAACGCAAAAGAAGAAAAAACTGTTAATTCATTCGTTATACTTATATTAGAAGATAGACACTTCAAAAAATTTTCAAATATCTCACTGGGTCAAAGGATTGAATCTTGGAATTATAAGAAATCGTACAACAAAATACAGATTATATTCAATCAATAATTATAATTTTGTAGACACCTTAAACCCCACTTATAGTTATAAAGCCTATTGAAAATCTCCTTAAACATTTGCAACTAACATATTAGAATTTCTACAAGAAATATATTAGTACCTATAATAAGTGGTAAGACATGGCAGACAAAGTTTTATGAACAAAAGAATACAAGTAGCAAGACTTGATGGAGAAAGCAATGGTATTAAAAGAACAAAATTCATAGGACTTATTCAACATAAGGAATCATGGGAACAAGTGACAAGACATAGTAAAAAAAGGTGAATAAAAATGTTTAGGCGTAAAAAAAAAGAGAGATTAACTGCAAGAATACGCAAGAGAAGCTTCAACTTAGAAAAGTCATAAGCTTTGCATCACTTATATTCAATTGATAATTATGTAATGTTCAGGAAAAAAAATCATAAAAAGAAAAGAAATAAGTGAAGGATGCAAAGGAAACATCTTTTACTATAGGGGGTGGCAGGATTAAGTCGAACAATTAACTCTATCAAAGCAAATGATTTAACTTTCCATCTTTTTTTTTTCAAGAATGAAGACCAATTTAATTAGCATTTGTCTAAATTAAAAATTAGTTTTTTACGTTACACCACTTCTTATTTTAAATAGGTTTATTATGTAAAAAAAATCCCAAGGCTAATTGAATAAAAATTCATGCAACTGGCTAGCTTAATTCATCATTTGTGGTTCCATGAATTAGCAGAACAAACTTTAAGAGAGCAACTGTTAAAATAGTGTGGATTTTCAATAAACTTAAGGAAATTTTGTCTCTTAGTCTTTCTGCCCTTTTCTCTGTCTTTCTGTCCTTTTCTCTTTGTTTTTTTTCTCAAATCCCGAAATTTTACATAGGTTTGCTGTCTTTAATAGTCAACATGTCAGAGCAAAATTGATATTATTTTTATATACCAAATTGGGACACAAAGTAAGCAAAATATTGAAAAGTGCAAAGACTTGGAGAGAAAAGAGATTAACAACAACAACAACAAGCCTTAATCCCACTAAGTTAGGTTGGCTACATGAAACTTTTTTCTCTATTTTGTCCTATTGAGTATCATATTTTCATTTAATTCTAATAAATTAAGATCATGTTGAATACAATATGTCCGAGTTTTTTAGGTCTCCCTCTAGCTTTCTTAATATAAGTTGAATCTAAAACACCTACACTCCTAACCGGATCATCAAGTGGTCGACGTTTAATGTGACCAAACCACCTAAGATGACTCTCTCTAATCTTGTTTGCCACTAGAGCTACACCAACCCTTTTCACAAATACATTTGTTTCACATTTTGTCTCTAAATGTCAAGTCATTCATCCACCAAAGCATTCTCATCTCAACAATACTTAACTAATTTTTATGCTTCCCTTTTAAAGGCCATCATTTAGCGCCATAAAGAATTGCAGGTCTCACCACCATCTTATAAAATTTTCCTTTTAAGTCTGAGCGTACTGACCCGATGCATTCCTTCACTTTAACCAACAAACTCGAATTCTACTAATAACATCCCTATCTATATCACCATCACTTTGAACAATAGTCCCCAGATATCTAAAATGTTCACACATTTTAACTACTTGATCGTCCATAATTATAACTCTACCACTAGGTCTAATATTATTAACATTACAGTCCATGTATTCAGTTTTAGATCTACTCAAACGAAGGCATTTAGACTCTAATGTAGACCTCGATAATTCAAGTTTTCTAAAATCTTTCTCTAGTCTTATCCACAAGAAGAATATCATCAGTGAAAAATATACACCAAGGTAAATCCTCATGTAAATGTTTGGTAAGAACATCCATAACAAATGAAAAAGTTATGGGTTTAAAGCTGATCCTGGATGCAATCTAACNGAATTTTACTAATAACGTCCCTATCTATATCACCATCACTTTGAACAATAGTCCCCAGATATCTAAAATGTTCACACGTTTTAACTATTTGATCGTCCATAATTATAACTCTACCACTAGGTCTAATATTACTAACATTACACTTCATGTATTCAGTTTTAGATCTACTCAAACGAAGGCATTTAGACTCTAATGTAGACCTCGATAATTCAAGTTTTCTAAAATCTTTCTCTAGTCTTATCCACAAGAAGAATATCATCAGTGAAAAATATACACCAAGGTAAATCCTCATGTAAATGTTTGGTAAGAACATCCATAACAAATGAAAAAGTTATGGGTTTAAAGCTGATCCTGGATGCAATCTAACTAAAATAGAAAAATACTTGATCAATCCTCATTTGGTTTGAACACAAGTAACAACTATAGTATACATATCTTTAATGACTTGAATCTAAGTGATATCAATACACTTCTTTTGTAGAACTCTCCAAAGAAGTTTTCTTAGAACCTTCTCGTAAGTATTTTCTAAATTAATAAAAATCATATGCAAATCCTCCTTACTTTCTCCGTACTACTCTATCAAACCTTTCAAAAAATATATAGCTTCCATAGTAGACTTGACAAACATAAATCAAAATTGATTATGAGATATCTTTGTATCAAGTCTTTCTTAACCTATGTNTCTATTATAAAGATTAATGGAAACAAAATTCTTAAAATCATAGAGAGAAAGAGACCAATAGGCAAAAATATAAGCACTAATTACTTAAGCTATCAATATTGACCTCAAAGCATGTGAAATGTTGAATCCTTGAAAATGGGTTGCGTTGGCTCCTTAAAACACATAAGAGAAGAAATAACCTAGCCCAAATTTGCGCTACATAAATTTTCACCCAATCCATATAAAATAGCTTTTGCATAGGATAAGGGAGATATTCATAAAAAAAATATCAAAACAACTAAAAATCAATTACTTCGAGGAAATCACAAGTCCAATTTTGATTAAATTTGATTCTAGTTGAAATGGATAATTTTGATCCCGCTAATTCAAACAAGTTGAAACTGAAATTGAATTAACCAATTCAATTTGGTTAAAATTTGCTTTATTTCAAGCGTACCCAAAATTCTTTTTGAGTCCTCTTGAACATACTTTTTATTTAGCTATCTATGAATATATCTTAGCATATATTTTACATATAATAATATTATTTACATTATATGTATGATATATATGCAATCATTTTGAATACNAAATTCTACTAAAAACATCCCTATCTATATCACCATCACTTTGAACAATAGTCCCCAGATATCTAAAATGTTCACACGTTTTAACTATTTGATAGTCCATAATTATAACTCTACCACTAGGTCTAATATTACTAACATTACAGTCCATGTATTCAGTTTTAGATCTACTCAAACGAAGGCATTTAGACTCTAATGTAGACCTCGATAATTCAAGTTTTCTAAAATCTTTCTCTAGTCTTATCCACAAGAAGAATATCATCAGTGAAAAATATACACCAAGGTAAATCCTCATGTAAATGTTTGGTAAGAACATCCATAACAAATGAAAAAGTTATGGGTTTAAAGCTGATCCTGGATGCAATCTAACTAAAATAGAAAAATACTTGATCAATCCTCATTTGGTTTGAACACAAGTAACAACTATAGTATACATATCTTTAATGACTTGAATCTAAGTGATATCAATACACTTCTTTTCTAGAACTCTCCAAAGAAGTTTTCTTAGAACCTTCTTGTAAGTATTTTCTAAATTAATAAAAATCATATGCAAATCCTCCTTACTTTCTCCGTACTACTCTATCAAACCTTTCAAAAAATATATAGCTTCCATAGTAGACTTGACAAACATAAATCAAAATTGATTATGAGATATCTTTGTATCAAGTCTTTCTTAACCTATGTTCAATTACTCTCCCCATAATTTTGATGCATGACACATTAACTTAATTCTTATATAATTTGCATTCTTGAGCATTCTTTTTATTTTAAAAATGGACACCAAAATACTTTTCTTCCACTCCTCGGACCTCTTTTTAGTTTTTAAAATAATATTAAAGAGTTTAGTAAGCCAAGAAACACTCAAATCTCTATAATATTTCTACACTTCAATTGGGATAACATTAGGTCATACTGATTTTTCACCCCTGACTTTCTTTAAAGCCTTCTCTAATGCGACAACAAAAATAAAAAAATTATTATTATCAATAATATTAAGATCATCAAGGTCTCTCGTATTTAAAAAAAAATCATTGAAAATTTTATCAAAATATTCCACCCACCTATGTTGAATATCTTTCTCTAGGAAAAGCATTTTCATTTGCATCTTTAGTACACATTAGTTGAATTAAATCTAAGCTTTTCTTTTTACTTTGTTTGGTCAGTTTTAGTTTTTCTTTCCAATTTGTTTGGTTAGTTTATATATATATATATATATATATATCATTCTTTTAAATATTTAATCTATTATAAGGATTAATGGAAACAAAATTCTTAACATCATAGAGAGAAAAGAGACCAGTAGGCAAAAATATAAGCACTAATTACTTAAACTATCAATATTAACCTCAAAGCATGTGAAATGTTGAATCCTTGAAAGTGGGTTGCGTTGGCTCCTTAAAACACGTAAGAGAAGAAATAACCTAGCCAAAATTTGCGCTACATAAATTTTCACCCAATCCATATAAAATAGCTTTTGNCGACCTCAAAGCATGTGAAATGTTGAATCCTTGAAAGTGGGTTGTGTTGGCTCCTTAAAACACATAAGAGAAGAAATAACCTAGCCAAAATTTGCGCTACATAAATTTTCACCCAATCCATATAAAATAGCTTTTGCATAGCATAAGGGAGATATTCATAAAAAAAATATCAAAGCAACTAAAAATCAATTACTTCGAGGAAATCACAAGTCNCGGTATCATGAAAGCATCTATTTTGACAAGTTATAACTAATTGCATCAAAATGTACCTTCATTAACACCTTTTAAAACATTTTTACTATATCAAAAATCACTACCTGGCTCCCAACCTAACATAATTTCAAGCCATACCACGCATTGCTGAACCCGTAACTGGAAATCCGACAGTATACTGATCTCCTCACTCTTNGGCTCCCAACCTAACAAAATTTCAAGCCATACCACGCATTGCTGAACCCGTAACTGGAAATCCGACAGTATACTGATCTCCTCACTCTTTATATCTGATTTTCGCTTTCCTGAAACCGAGGAAAAAATATTTGAGGTTATCAAATGAGATCTAGAAGATAGCATTTCTCCTGCTACCCATCACTCACCCGCGAAGAATGAGGATTGGATAGACGCGATGAGGATGGAAAACGCGATGGCCGCGCCTAATAAAAGAATAATGGTCGGCCGCCGGCTCGCCGCGGAGNCTATCAAATGAGATCTAGAAGATAGCATTTCTCCTGCTACCCATCACTTACCCGCGAATAATGAGGATTGGATAGAGGCGACGAGGATGGAAAACGCGATGGCCGCGCCTAATAAAAGAATAATGGTCGGCCGCCGGCTCGCCGCGGAGCTCTTAGGCCCTCTCATCTCTCTTCACTCCCGAGGATTACGACTGCGGATCGCTCTCACTGGTTCACTATAAGGACCTGCTTGGTAGCAGAATTAAAACTAAATCCTGCCAAACACTAAAAACGAGACGATAAAGATGGGAGAGTTTCTGAGGTTTTTCGCAATTCCGTCGCTGTGGACTGGGTTTCGGTCACGAGAGGAGGGGAGAGTGAGGGTGGGCGATGTTTCCGGCGAACCGGTATAGCGATTTGGAGAGGTCGAGTGCAGAGCGAGCTCCACTTAAAATACACCGCGCTAGGGTTTTGTTGCCGCCTTCANGAGTTTCCGAGGTCTTTGTAAACCGCGATTCCGTCGCTGTGGACTGGGTTTCGGTCACGAGCGGAGAGGGTGAAGGTGGGCGATGTTTCCGGCGAACCGGTACAGGGATTTGGAGAGGTCGAGTGCAGAGCGAGCTCCACTTAAAATACACCGCGCTAGGGTTTTGTTGCCGCCTACAAACCGCCATGTTATTCTGTGATTAATATTAAAACTAATCAGTTTTTTTTCTCAACTTTTTTATTTTTTAATTTACTTTATTTATAATAAATTATTTTAATATAAGTCAAAATAAAAGAACATTTACACTCATATCACAAAACTACTATATATTTGCATATTGATTAAATATGCATGAGAAATCTTTCAAAATTTCTACTACTCTTTTATGCNTCAAACCGCCATGTTATTCTGTGATTAATATTAAAACTAATCAGTTTTTTCTCAATTTTTTATTTTTTAATTTACTTTATTTTAAAAAATATTTTAATATATGTTAAAATGAAGGAACATTTACACACATATCACATAACTACCATATATTTGCATATTGATTAAATATGCATGAGAAATCTTTCAAAATTTCTACTACTCTTTTATGCATTTTTTAATAATTTTTTATTTGAAGAAAAATATTGTCACTATTAAAATATCAAAAATTTTATTTTTGTGTGAAAATTTTTATAAATTATTTTTCATAATAACTTAATAATCATCAAATCAATTTGAAAACTTAAACATTATTATTTCTTTAAGTCATGTCATGCGATAGAAAATATTTAATTACGAAACTACCATCTCATTCTCATATCTAAACTTTTCTATATATATATATATATAATTTTAGCACTTTAATATTTTAAATATACTTTGAATAGTACTATTTTATTTATTTTTTTATATGATATTAAAAATTTAAATGATAGACCTATAAATGTAAAAATTTAGAAGATTTTTTTGAATCCTTTATATCTATTGTGTCTTATCTAATGTCATATTTCATTTAATTCTAAGAATGAAAAAAAAAAAGATAATAGAAAAAGAAAAAAAATTGAAGTCATGAAACTACAAAAAATTTGTGTATGTAAGAAATGCGCAGTATTGTGTATTTTAAGGTTATATTGAGAGTACAAGGGAGTTATATCCGCGTTATATAATATGTAACTTCCTTATAACGTATGTGTATTTTCTATTAAGTTTCGATTCTATTTTTATATATCTGTAGATTATAGATAAATTACGGAGTGGTTACAGATAATATACCTCAAATATAAGTGACTCAAATTTTTTCACATGAAACCATCATCCGCCGCTGGTTTTATATTTTCTTAAAAACAGTATTCATATTTCTGAGACCCGAAAGACACCCAAGCTCCCCGCGAACCTCTCCGGAGGGTGGATTTTGGAGTGCCGTTAAAAATCGAATCTTTAACTTTTTTGGCTAACTTTTTTTTTTGTCCTGTGAGGCTAAAAGTCGACTCAGGTGCTTGTGAAAACCTCACTCCCTCCTTCCCTGTTTCTCTCAAACTCTCTTCGCCGCCGCTGATTCTGCTTTCAGAGGGCGAGGCAAAGTAGTAAGAAGTTATGGGAACTAAGAATCTCTCCTTTTCTCTTGTTCTTTAATTTTTTGTTGTTGTTGTTTTTCACAGAGGTTTAGTGGGTGGTATCGTATTTTGCTGCGGATTTTTTCGATCTATTTGTTTATGGTGCAGCAGAGATGCTCTGCTAGTTTTGATTAGTGATAGGTCGGGTTGGATCTCTCTTTGAGCTAGCTGTAAACGCCGATCTTTGATTTTATGGGGGAGGGGATTATGGAATGTGCTTAGGTTGCGGCGTGAAGTTAGTTCTGTGTTTGTTTTTGGATCCATTGTTGTCGGTGCAAAATTTTGAAGAATTTAATGGAGATGTTGATTAAGTTCAAAGAGAAAAAGGGATGAGAGAGAGAGGGGGTGGCTGATGATTCCTTTGATGAATTGAGCTGTAAAAGTTCCAGTCAAACTCATTTGCTAGAGAGGGCGAGCCAAATAGAGCTACAGAAAGAAAATTGTTGGGGTTGATTGATGGGAATCTTCCTTCCATGATTCTGTCAGGGCTTCAATCCAATTAGAATCAAAATCACACCACGTCATAAGACATCAGAATTTAACGTGAAAAAAAACTTTAAAAAATGGAAAAAACGCACGGAGCTGCACCGTAAATAAGTTTTCACTGTAAAATTCAGAGAAGTATAGAAATTTCACTCAGATCTCCTCTTTATAAGCAATGAAACTTACATAATTCTCCTCTAAATTATTCATCTTGTTCTCAAAAGAGAAATTCAAGCTCAAATCCTCCTCTTCACCCTTCCTCAGTTCACGAAAACTTTATAAAAGAACGTGCANAGAAATTCAAGCTCAAATCCTCCTCTTCACCCTTCCTCAGTTCACGAAAACTTTATAAAAGAACGTGCAAAGATACTTTCTTCGTCGGTCAAAATCTCGAATTTAAGGAAACCGAACTGAAGTAACCGACCCTGGCTCGCCCGCACTATTCCTCGACGCAGGTATTTCGTGCCCAAAGTAGGCCACAGGAGTGCTGTAGACTCAGGCAAGAGCATGCCCCTCATGAACCACACCCTAGGTGTGCAGGCGCTGGTGCGCCTCCCATGAAATCTCCGGGTTGCTTGGTCTGCTTCTTCCATGTGGCTGTGGTGCTCTTCTAAGCTGCTGTGAGTGCTTCAGGCTTCACAAACCCAACACAAATTAAGAGAAAGCAGAGTCTAAAGATTGAGTATGAGATTCCAAATGTGACATTTTATTTAATAGATTTCACAAAACTAATTATGTACCTCTTATCGGTGTTGGTTAAGGTTGGCATTACATTATTGTTGATGCCAGTGAAGGGGAGGAGGCGAGGAGCTAAATACCAATGCTAATCAAGATGGTATCTTTCGACAAGGAGGAATCTCAAACTCCTGCCAAAATTTTGAAGATTTTAAGGCAATTGCATTCACATCAATGCAAATTCTTAGATGATAATCCCTATGAACAAGTTCGAAGAGTTGCTTGCCATGATTGAATCCCTAAAAGAGGCAAGGAATCTTGAAGTTGGCATGGTGACAATGATGATGGAAGTGGTTGTGCTAGTAAAGTCTTTCTTAGAGAAAGTTTCTAACTTTGAAGTCCATGGCAAGTTGGTTGAGAGCATATTTAGTCTTAACGAAGTAGACGGCGATTTGAATTGGTATTAGTCAAAAAATCTTTAGTCTTAACGACGTAGAGGTTTGCTTTGTTAGCGCTGGCGTGGAGCCCGGTCCACCCAACCCCGACTCCCGCTCCCGCTCTCTCTGTCGCGACCCGATCGCGATGATTCGCGATCTTGATTCGCAAAGAGTCGCACCTCCGTTCATGAAACTGTTCCCTTCTTCCTCTGATGCGAAACAAAGCATCCCTTTGTTCCTTCTTGTTGGTGATAAAAGGCTTCAGANATGGAAGTGGTTGTGCTAGTAAAGTCTTTCTTAGAGAAAGTTTCGAACTTTGAAGTCCATGGCAAGTTGGTTGAGAGCATCTTTAGTCTTAACGAAATAGACGGCGATTTGAATTGGTATTAGTCAAAAAATCTTTAGTCTTAACGACGTAGAGGTTCGCTTTGTTAGCGCTGGCTTGGAGCACGGTCCACCCAACCCCGACTCCCGCTCCCGCTCTCTCTGTCGCGACCCGATTGCGACGACTCGCGATCTTGATTCGCGAAGAGTCGCACCTCCGTTCATGAAATTGTTCCCTTCTTCCTCTGATGCGAAACAAAGCATCCCTTTGTTCCTTCTTGTTGGTGATAAAAGGCTTCAGATGGCTCTTCTTCAGAATGTGAAGTCACGGTGTTCTTCTTCGGTTTTCCTCGAGATAGAGGAATGTTTCCTCGGGACAGAGGTAGAGAAGTGCAAGAAGTAGTTCCTTGCGGCAGAAGGTAGAAGAAAGAATAAGAAGATTGTTCTCCCTAAGCTTATTCGCGGTGACTTGTGATAAAAGAGAAATTGAGATTATTTCTCTTATAAGTGTCTTTTTTGGTGTACCTCAGTGTAGAGAGAGAAGAACAGAGAGAGAAGAAAAGATAGAACAACGAAGAGTGAGAAGTTTCTCTTATAAGTCGAGGTGATCGACTGATGTAAATTTCTCAAGTAGTAAAATCCTCTGCAACTCCGTGGATATAGGTAATTTGCCGAACCACTTCAATCTGTGTGTTCTTTTCTGGTGTGATTTTTCTCGTTTTATTTTTCACTTTGTCGATTTTTTTCTGTTTGATTTATATATATATACCACATCAACTGATGCATTGGTATAGTTCATATCAACTGATATCAGAGTCAATGGTTGCTGACGAAGTGAATGTTTCAGGGATCGAGAAGTTCGATGACACAGATTTTAGTTATTGGAGGATTCAGATAGAGGACTACTTCTATGGGAAGAAACTCCATCTTCCGTTATTAGAGAAAAGACCTGAAAGGATGAATGAGGCTGAATGAAATATGTTAGATCGATAGGTTTTGGGGGCTATTCGATTGACCCTATCGAGGTCCGTTGCATACAATGTCGTCNGCAGAGGTAGAGAAGTGCAAGAAGTAGTTCCTTGCGGCAGAAGGAAGAAGAAAGAATAAGAAGATTGTTCTCCCTAGGTTTATTCGTGGTGACTTGTGATAAAAGAGAAATTGAGATTATTTCTCTTGTAATTTTGTCTTTTTCGGTGCACCTCGGTGTAGAGAGAAGAATAGAGAGAGAAGAAAAGATAGAACAACGAAGAGTGAGAAGTTTCTCTTATAAGTCGAGGTGATCGACTGATGTAAATTTCTCAAGTAGTAAAATTCTCTGCAACTCCGTGGATATAGGTAATTTGCCGAACCACTTAAATCTGTGTGTTCTTTTCTGGTGTGATTTTTCTCTTTTTATTTTTCACTTTGTCGATTTTTCTTCTGTTTGATTTATATATATACACCACATCAATTGATGCATTGGTATAGTTCATATCAACTGATATCCGAGTTAATGGTTGCTGACGAAGTGAATGTTTCAGGGATCGAGAAGGTCGATGACACAGATTTTAGTTATTGGAGGATTCAGATAGAGGACTACCTCTATGGGAAGAAATTCCATCTTTCGTTATTAGAGAAAAGACCTGAAAGGATGAATGAGGCTGAATGGAATATGTTAGATCGATAGGTTTTGGGGGCTATTCGATTGACCCTATCGAGGTCCGTTGCATACAATGTCGTCAAGGAGAGGACTACAGATCTTATGGCAGCCCTATCAAGAATGTATGAAAAGTCGTCTGCGAATAACAAGATATATCTGATGAAGAAGTAATTCAATTTGAAGATGGCGGAAGGTACGTCTGTTGTACAACACCTTAATGATTTCAATACTATCACAAATCAATTATCATCTATGGAAATTGAATTTGATGGTGAGATACGTGCACTGATCTTGTTAGTTTCATTGTCAAATAGCTGCGAAGTTATGATGATGGTTGTCAGTAATTCTGCAGGTAAATCGAAACTGAAATTTAAAGATATTCGTGATTTGATTTTNGTCAGGAATGTATGAAAAGTCGTCTGCAAATAACAAGATATATCTGATGAAGAAGTTATTCAATTTGAAGATGGCGGAATGTACGTCTGTTGTACAACACCTTAATGATTTCAATACTATCACAAATCAATTATCATCTATGAAAATTGAATTTGATGATGAGATACGTGCACTGATCTTGTTAGCTTCATTGTCAAATAGCTGTGAAGCTATGATGATGGTTGTCAGTAATTCTGCAGGTAAATCGAAACTGAAATTTAAAGATATTCGTGATTTGATTTTGGCTGAGAAAGTGCGCAGGAAAGATTCTGGCGAGATCTCAGGTTTGGGTTCAGCATTAAATGTTGATTCCAGAAGGAGATCACTTGATAGGAACTCAAACAGGGGAATATCAAAATCAAAGAACAGGAGCAAATCAAGGCCTGGTAAACAAGTAACTTGCTGGAATTGTGGCAAAACTGACTATATAAGGAGAAACTGCAGGAATCTTAAGAAGAAGGAGAATGACAGTACGAATGTGGTAACTGAAGAATCACATGATGCATTACTGTTGGCAGTTCATAGTCCTGTTGATGACAACTTTCCATCGGGAATTAATGCGGAATTATGTTGCAGGTGACTTTGGAAAAGTATATCTGGCAGATGAAGAAGCTCTGAACATTGTAGGAATGAGAGATATTGATATTGCACTTCCAAATAAGAACAAGTAGACTCTGCAAAAGCTCAGACACATGCCTAAACTGAAGAAGAACTTCATTTCTGTTGGGCAGCTTGGTGAGTGTGGGCATGCAGAAGTATTCTCATATAGCACCTGGAAGGTTACTGAAGGAGCACTGGTACTGACTCGGGGTAAGAAAACAGGTACGTTGTATACGACTACTAGTTTAATTAACAGTGTTGATACTACTGTTGTAGACAGTACAATAGAGTTATGACATTGCAGACTTGGTCACATGAGCTAAAGAGGTATGAAGGAACTTCAGTTCAAAGGCAAGCTACCAGAACTGAAGTCAGTTGATTTCAGCATGTGCGAGAGTTGCATTATGGGGAAACAGACCAAAGGCAGGAAAGCTGGATCTTATACACATATGTGTGGAGATCTTCTCTAATGACATCTCTTGGAGGCTCTCGTTACTACGTTACATTTATTTATGATCATAGCAGAAATACATGGGTTTATTTCTTGAAGTATAAATCTGATGTATTCGGTGTGTTCAAGACTTGGAAAGCCATGGTTGAGACAGAGACATGCTTAAAGCTGAAATGTCTGAGGTCTGATAATGGTGGTGAGTACATTGATGGTGAGTTTAAGGAGTACTGTGCAGCTCAGGGAATCAGAATGGAGAAGACCACTCCAGGAACACCACAACAAAATGATGTTGCAGAGCGCATGAACAAAACCATTAATGAGCGGGCTGAAAGTATGAGATTGCACGTCGGACTACCACCTACTTTCTGGGCATAAGTAGTCAGTACTACATTTTCTTTGATAAACAGAGAACCATATGTTTCATTAAACTGTGAATTACCTGAAGTAGTCTTGAGTGGGAAAGAGGTAAAATTTTCCCACCGTAACTTTTGGTTGTCGTTCTTATATTCTCATTAATTCTGATGCTCGAAGTAAGCTTGAGGCTAAGTCAAAGAAGTGTTATTTCATTGGTTATGGAGATGAGGCATTTGGATATCGTTTTTGAGATTATCAGACTCGGAAGATCATAAGCAGAAACATGATTTTCAATGAGAATGTTATGTATAAAGATAAATCCAATACAGTTTCTAAAACAACACTGAAGGAATTTGAGTTTGTAAGATTTGATGATTTACCAGATGTCACAATACAGGGCAGAGATGCAGGTGACAGGGAGAGTGAATTCGGGGCATCCACTCCTATTGTTCCACAGTCAGTTTCAGAGCAGTCTACCCCTACAGTTGCAATTCGCAGGTCAGAAAGGGCTAGACGTTCTCCACAGCGTTATTCTTCAACTTGGAACTACATTCTGTTGACAGATGGTGGAGAACCTCAGAGTTATGAATAAATCTTACAATATAAAAATTCGAGCAAGTGAGAACTTGTGATGAAGAAGGAGATAGATTATCTACTAGAAAATCAGACTTGAGAGTTGACAGATCTTCCATCTGGGAAGAAGGCATTACACAACAAGTGGGTGTACCGGGTAAAGACTGAACACGATGGCGGTAAGAGGTACAAGACAATACTTGTTATAAAAGGTTTTTAACAGAAGCATGGTATTGATTATTTCGAGATTTTCTCTCTTGTAGTGAAGCTTACAACTATCAGAATGGTACTGTCAATAGTGGCTACTGAAGATCTCTTCCTTGAGCAGTTAGATGTGAAGACAGTTTTTCTTCATGGAGATCTTAAAGAAGACATCTACATGCACCAACCGGAAGGGTTCGTGGTACAGGGAAAGGAAGAGACAGTTTGCATATTGAAGAAGTGTTTGTATGGCCTGAAGCAAGCTCTTAGACAGTGGTACAAGAAATTTGATAATTTCATGCACAGTGCAGGGTACAGCAGATGTCAGACAGATCACTATTGCTATGTCAGGTTTTTTGACAATTCTTATATAATCCTACTGTTATATGTGGATGATATGCTTATTGCAGGTGCTAGTATTGAGGAGATCAATAATCTGAAGGAGCAAATGTCATAGTACTTTGCAATGAAGGATTTGGGAGCTGCAAAATAAATCCTTGGTATGAGAATTGTCAGAGATAGAGTCAGAGGTATGTTGAGACTCTCTCAAGCTGAGTATGTGAAAAATTTATTTAGCAAGTTCAACATGGATAAGGTCAAACCAGTTGACACACCCTTGAGAAGTCACTTCAGACCCAACAAGAGTCAGTCACCCAAGTCAGAGGAGGAACGAGATTACATGAGTAAGGTTTCTTATGCTTCAGCTATTGGTTCACTTATGTATGTTATGGTTTGCATCAGACCTGATATTGCCCATGCAGTGAGAGTTGTTAGCAGATACATGAGTAATCCTGGAAAGGAACATTAGGAAGCAGTGAAGTGGATCTTGAGGTACCTAAGAGGCTTTGCAGAAATTTGTGTTTCTCAGGAAAGAGTTTAGAGGTACGGGACTATGTTGATGTTGATCTAGCTGGAGACATTGATATTAGAAGAAATACTACAGGCTATATTTACATTATTGGTGACACTGTAGTATCTTGGGGCTCTAATCTGCAGAAGACAGTTTTCTTGTTTACTACAAAAGCTGAGTATATAGCAGTGTCAGAGGCTGCAAATGAGATGATATGGCTACAGGGCTTCTTGAAAGAATTAGGCAAGAAAGATCAGAAGGGCATACTCTACAGTGATAGTCAGAGCGTTATATTCCTTGCCATGAATCGAACATTTCAGTCCAGGACGAAGCATATTCAGATCAGATATCACTTCATACGGTCATTATTGGATGATGGACAATTGTTGCTTGAGAAAATTTGTGGAAGTCAGAACCCTGCTGATATGTTGACAAAGGGTGTTACTCTGGGAAACTGAAGTTGTGAGCAGCTTCAGTTAGTCTTCTAATTTGAAGACAGGGGCCTTGAGTTGTAGAAGTGGAGGATAAAACGTTTGTAAAAGGCGACACTACCAATGGAGGATTCAGTTCGAGGAAGGAGACGTTGTAGCAGGTGTACCGGTCTCCAATTGAGAGATTGTTAGCGCTGGCGTGGAGCCCGGTCCGCCCAACCCCGACTCCCGCTCCCGCTCTCTCTGTCGCGACCGATCGCGACGATTCTTGATCTTGATTCTCGAAGAGTCGCGCCTCCGTTTGCAAAACTGTTCTTGCGAACTATTCTCGCCTTTCTCTGACGTGAAACGAAGCATCCCTTCGTTCCTTCTTGTTGGTGATAAAAGGCTTCGGATGACTCTCCTTCAAAATGTGAANCCGCCTAAACATTTTTATTCACCTTTTTTTACTAGATCTTGTCACTTGTTCCCATGATTCCTTATGTTGAATAAATCCTATGAATTTTGTTCTTTTAATCCCATTGCTTTCTCCATCAAGTCTTGCTACTTGTATTCTTTTGTTCATAAAACTTTGTCTGCCATGTCTTACCACTTATTATAGGTACTAATATATTTCTTGTAGAAATTCTAATATGTTAGTTGCAAATGTTTAAGGAGATTTTCAATAGGCTTTATAACTATAAGTGGGGTTTAAGGTGTCTACAAAATTATAATTATTGATTGAATATAATCTGTATTTTTTTGTACGATTACTTATAATTCCAAGATTCAATCCTTTGACACAGTGAGTTATTTGAAAATTTTTTGAAGTGTCTCTCTTCTAATATAAGTATAACGAATGAATTAACACTTTTTTCTTCTTTTGCGTTCTTTATTTTTTTGAAAGTGTGATTATGTTTTTGTCAAAATTCAAAAATTTGCCATCATATATGCTAATTTCAATCATTTGTTTGGCTTTTTTATTCTAAATTTCTAAAAGAAGGCTATTGATTTTTTTTTTTTGAAATGATTTCCATCTTTTTTTTATGTTTATTGATTTACTAAATAATTTTAGAAGATAAATATTTTGTTTCCTATTTATTTTACACGTCTGCTGCATGATTTTTCACATCTCATATATGATCTGAATTAAAAACACTTTGTTCAAAGATGCACCAGGGCTTTAAGTTGCATTCCAATAAAATATTCAATTTAAATGAAATTAATTTAGCTAAGATTTTAATAATTTTTAACATAATTATCATGAAATTAATAATATTATTCTTATATTCGATGGCAGAAATAATCCTACAATATTTAAAGATTGTATAGATAACTTATAGGAATTCTATAAATGTTATAATTTTGTCTTCTTCCTAAAGACTTGAATTCGCCAAGCAAAAGTATTGAGTGTTAACTCAAATATTTTAGTCAATTCTTACTGTTAAAATAAATTTACTTAAGTTGATATGAAAAATTAACTTAAAGAACAAATTTAGTCTTCTTTTGATTGGGAGATTAATTTCGTCATCAATTTATGAATGAAATTATCAGTGTCATGCAAGTTCTATTTATTCCATTTAGCTTTGCAGGTTTCAAGTTTTGTCACGTCTACTCATTTCATTGTTTTATTTTCTGGACACATCTCAGACTGTTTATTCCTAAACCAGCATTGAAGGCATTTTATTTTAGTTACAGAGGACATGATAAACGATTTGCAATGAGACTTTCAATATTTAGCTAGTTCATAATATTCAATTTATCGTTGTATGCATGCATCAAGAATGCTTATAAATAATAACAGCGTTGCTATGTAGCTTGTCAATTATTTCAAAATAATGATTCATGGAAAGTTAAGTTTTTTTATTTATGCCGCATTATGAAACCTATTTGCTTCGACATTATGAAACCAATTTGCTTCGACAATTAGGATATTGGCAACTTTCTTACACTATAAAAGTTATGATTCTCTGCAATTTTCTATATTTCTATTTGAAAATAACCCATAAAATTTGTTTCTTTTATTATCATAGAGTGCAATCTTTACTGCCCATTTATTNAAGAAGCTCTGAACATTATAGGAATGAGAGATATTGATATTACACTTCCAAATAAGAACAAGTGGACTCTGCAAAAGCTCAGACACATGCCTGAACTGAAGAAGAACTTCATTTCTGTTGGGCAGCTTGATGAGTGTGGGCATGCAGTACTATTCTCAGATAGCACCTGGAAGGTTACTAAAGGAGCATTGGTACTGGCTCGGGGTAAGAAAACAGGTACGTTGTATATGACTACTGGTTTAATTAACAGTGTTGATACTACTGTTGCAGACAGTACAACAGAGTTATGACATTGCAGACTTGGTCACATGAGCTAAAGAGGTATGAAGGAACTTTAGTCCAAAGGCAAGCTACCAGAACTGAAGTTAGTTGATTTCAGCATGTGCGAGAGTTGCATTATGGGGAAACAGACCAAAGGCAGGAAAGCTGGATCTTGTACACATATGTGTGGAGATCTTCTCTAATGACATCTCTTGGAGGCTCTCGTTACTACGTCACATTTATTTATGATCATAGCAGAAATACATGGGTTTATTTCTTGAAGTATAAATCTGATGTATTCGGTGTGTTCAAGACTTGGAAAGTCATGGTTGAGACAGAGACATGCTTAAAGCTGAAATGTCTGAGGTCTGATAATGGTGGTGAGTACATTGATGGTGAGTTTAAGGAGTACTGTGCAGCTCAGGGAATCAGAATGGAGAAGACCACTCCAGGAACACCACAACAAAATGATGTTGCAGAGCGCATGAACAAAACCATTAATGAGCGGGCTGGAAGTATAAGATTGCACGCCGGACTACCACCTACTTTCTGGGCATAAGTGGTCAGTACTACATTTTATTTGATAAACAGAGAACCATTTGTTTCATTAAACTGTGAATTACCTGAAGAAGTCTTGAGTGGGAAAGAGGTAAAATTTTCCCACCGTAAGACTTTTTGTTGTCGTTCTTATATTCTCATTAATTCTGATGCTCGAAGTAAGCTTGAGGCTAAGTCAAAGAAGTGTTATATCATTGGTTATGGAGATGAGACATTTGGATATTGTTTTTGAGATTATCAGACTCGGAAGATCATAAGCAGAAACGTGATTTTCAATGAGAATGTTATGTATAAGAATAAATCCAATACAGTTTCTAAAACAACACTGAAGGAATTTGAGTTTGTAAGATTTGATGATTTACCAGATGTCACAATACAGGGCAGAGATGCAGGTGACAGGGAGAGTGAATTCGGGGCATCCACTTTTATTGTTCCACAGTCAGTTTCAGAGCAGTCTACCCCTACAGTTGCAGTTCGCAGGTCAGAAAGGGTTAGACGTTCTCCACAGCGTTATTCTTCAACTTGGAACTACATTCTGTTGACAGATGGTGGAGAACCTCAGAGTTATGAATAAATCTTGTAATATAAAAATTCGAGCAAGTGAGAACTTGCGATGAAGAAAGAGATAGATTATCTACTAGAAAATCAGACTTGAGAGTTGGCAGATCTTCCATCTGGGAAGAAGGCATTACACAACAAGTGGGTGTATCGGGTGAAGACTGAACACGATGGCGGTAAGAGGTACAAGACAAAACTTGTTGTAAAAGGTTTTTAACAGAAGCACGGTATTGATTATTCCGAGATTTTCTCTCCTGTAGTGAAGCTTACAACTATCAGAATGGTACTGTCAATAGTGGCTACTGAAGATCTCTTCCTTGAGCAGTTAGATGTGAAGACAGTTTTTCTTCATGGAGATCTTAAAGAAGACATCCACATGCACCAACCGGAAGGGTTCGTGGTACAGGGAAAGGAAGAGACAGTTTGCATATTGAAGAAGTGTTTATATGGCCTGAAGCAAGCTCCTAGACAGTGGTACAAGAAATTTGATAATTTCATGCACAGTGCAGGGTATAACAGATGTCAGACAGATCACTATTGCTATGTCAGGTTTTTTTGAAAATTCTTATATAATCCTACTGTTATATGTGGATGATATGCTTATTGCAGGTGCTAGTATTGAGGAGATCAATAATCTGAAGGAGCAAATGTCATAGTACTTTGCAATGAAGGATTTGGGAGCTGCAAAATAAATCCTTGGTATGAGAATTGTTAGAGATAGAGTCAGAGGTATGTTGAGACTCTCTCAAGCTGAGTATGTGAAAATTTTATTTAGCAGGTTCAACATGGATAAGGTCAAACCAGTTGACACACCCTTGAGAAGTCTCTTTAGACCCAACAAGAATCAGTCACCCAAGTCAGAGGAGGAACGAGATTACATGAGTAAGGTTTCTTATGCTTCAACTATTGGTTCACTTATGTATGTTATGGTTTGCATCAGACCTGATATTGCCCATGCAGTGAGAGTTGTTAGCAGATACATGAGTAATCCTGGAAAGGATCATTAGGAAGCAGTGAAGTGGATCTTGAGGTACCTAAGAGGCTTTGCAGAAACTTGTGTTTCTCAGGAAAGAGTTTAGAGGTACGGGACTATGTTGATGTTGATCTAGCTGGAGACATTGATATTAGAAGAAATACTACAGACTATATTTACATTATTGGTGACACTGTAGTATCTTGGGGTTCTAATCTGCAGAAGACAATTTTGCTGTTTACTACAAAAGCTGAGTATATAGCAGTGTCAGAGGCTGCAAATGAGATGATATGGCTACAGGGCTTCTTGAAAGAATTTGGCAAGAAAGATCAGAAGGGCATACTCTACAGTGATAGTCAGAGCGTCATATTCCTTGCCATGAATAGAACATTTCAGTCCAGGGCGAAGCATATTCAGATCAGATATCACTTCATACGGTCATTATTGGATGATGGACAATTGTTGCTTGAGAAAATTTGTGGAAGTCAGAACCCTGCTGATATGTTGACAAAGGGTGTTACTCTGGGAAACTGAAGTTATGCGCAGCTTCAGTTAGTTTTCTAATTTGAAGACAGGGGTCTTGAGTTGCAGAAGTGGAGGATAAAACGTTTGTAAAAGGCGACAATACCAATGGAGGATTCAGTTCGAGGAAGGAGACGTTGTAGCAGATGTACCGGTCTCCAATTGAGAGATTGTTAGCGCTGGCGTGCAGACCGATCCGCCCAACCCCGACTCCCGCTCCCGCTCTCTCTGTCGCGACCGATCGCGAAGATTCACGATCCTGATTCTCGAAGAGTCGCGCCTCCGTTCGCAAAACTGTTCTTGCGAACTATTCTCGCCTTTCTCTGACGCGAAACGAAGCATCCCTTCGTTCCTTCTTGTTGGTGATAAAAGGCTTCGGATGACTCTCCTTCAAAATGTGAAGTCATGGTGTTCTTCTGCGGTTTTCTTCGGGATAGAGAAAGATTTCCTCGGGGCAGAGGAAGAGAAGTGCAAGAAGTAGTTCCTTGCGGCAGAAGGAAGAAGAAAGAAGAAAAAGATTGTTCTCCCTAGGTTTCTTCGTGGTGACTTGTGGCAGAAGAAAAATTGAATTCATTTCTCTTGTAAGTTTGTCTTTTTCGGTGTATCTCAGTGTAGAGAGAGAAGAATAGAGAGAGAAGAAAAGAGAGAGCAATGAAGAGTGACAGATTTCTCTTGTAAGTCGAGGTGATCGACTGGTATAAATTCCTCAAGTAGTAAAATCCTCTGCAATTCTGTGGATGTAGGCAATTTGCCGAACCACGTAAATTTGTGTGTTCTTTTGTGNGAAATTGAATTTATTTTTCTTGTAAGTTTGTCTTTTTCGGTGTATCTCAATGTAGAGAGAAAAGAATAGAGAGAGAAGAAAAGAGAGAGCAATGAAGAGTGACAGATTTCTCTTGTAAGTCGAGGTGATCAACTGGTATAAATTCCTGAAATAGTAAAATCCTTTGCAATTCTGTGGATGTAGGCAATTTGCCGAACCACATAAATTTGTGTGTTCTTTTGTGGTGTAATTTTTCTCGTTCTATTTTTCTACTTCGTCGGTCGTTCTCCTGTTTGATTTATATATATATATATATATATACCATATCAACTGGTGTATTGGTATTGTTCATATCACACTTAACACATTTATTGAGAAGTCAATGAACTAGGATNCTTTTGTGGTGTAATTTTTCTCGTTCTATTTTTTTACTTCGTCGGTCGTTCTCCTGTTTGATTTATATATATATATATATATCATATCAACTGGTGTATTGGTATTGTTCATATCACACTTAACACATTTATTGAGAAGTCAATGAACTAGGATAGTTGTCTTCTTGAGGAATTTTTTAAAAACTTTGAGAATGAGCCAATTAGCAGTTGTGTTTTATTGTGAAATGATTGAAATCATTGTTAAAGAAGTGCCCAACATTAGATAAGATGCATCAAATTATGAAAATCTACACAGCGATAGATAAAGATGGTGGATTTCTTGCAAGTCCTTTTGCTCCAGTATTCTGTTGATCTCGTGGGCGTTCATTTATAAATGATGAAAATTATGTTATGTGATTACTAAGGCTGCCACGCCATTGCATGATGTAATTGTTTCGTGCACTCGGGATGAAGCAACCCAACTGACAGCATTGTTACACCACTGTTCCGCTACAGCCATTTTACGCACGTCTACACCAAGCTGAAGGTGCACAGGGTCGCTGCTTTGTGCTTCTTGCGACTGCGGGTGCTTCCAGGCTCCATAAATTCAACAATTTATTTTGTCATTTTCTGTTTTTGTTAGGTTTGCATATTTATTTTGTTATTTTGATGTCATGCAAATTGAAGATGATTATACAGATGCAAAATGCAGAGCAACTTAAGGGTAATCAAAAAAATGTCATCCCATTTTCAGTGTTTGCTTTTTATTTGGATGAACCTTTTGCTTGTCTAAAGTAGGTTTTAGGTATCAAAATAGCAGAGTAATTTTCAGACATTGTTCTATTTCGATTTCTTCCACCCAACTCTCACAGCTGGATTTGATTTTTTATCTCTTATTCGGTGTTAACAGTTCCACTGAAGTAAAAAATATGTCCTTTTCTTTCATTGATAAACCAAAGAATGAGATTCTCACTGNATCTCACAGCTGGATTTGATTTTTTTTCTCTTATTAACAGTTCCACTGAAGTAAAAAATATGTCCTTTTCTTTCATTGATAAACCAAAGAATGAGATTCTCACTGATGTTTTGCATTTCATCTTTTCCTACCCTCCTTATCTTAACATGGTTCCTTTGGCAACGATTGATTTTCTTTTATTTTTCATAATTATGAAACCCAATGAGGATTGAGGGATGAACAACAATTGGAGTCCGCCCAAAACTTAACAAAAAAACGTGGAATTGAGGAGGAAAAGGAGAATCTCAGCGAAGGGGAATTATTTTGTTTCATTTAATTCTCNAAACAACAATTGGAGTCCGCCCAAAACTTAAAAAAAAACGTGGAATTGAGGAGGAAAAGGAGAATCTCAGCGAAGGGGAATTATTTTGTTTCATTTAATTCTCTAATACTCCCAAAGAGCTGATATTTAAAGACTTGTGAGGCTAACATTTTGCACTCTACATATTGCACTTAGTAGAACTGTTATAACCTACTAACCGATTTAACCTCTCACAATTCTCTATCGCATAATATTTAACAACATCAGTAGTTTGTATGCAAATAGTATTAACTTAAACTGACATCTGATTTATTCCTGTTAGGGAAAATGCAAGGGATATTCAAGGCAAT
>JXCR01138130.1:78517-98108 GCA_002079205.1 Phalaenopsis hybrid cultivar
TTTACTTTTTTCAATTCAATGAACTCTTGTTTTATCTAGTTGCTTCTAAATATCTTTTTAATGTTTTGCTTCAGTTTTTTATTTTGTTCAAATTTTATATAATTGAGATTTTTTTTGCAGGGCAAACACTTTTTTTGCTTGTTGATTTTTCAATTTTCAAAATTTTTGTTGGTTTATTGGAATTTAACTGATCATTATAATATCATTGATGTTTTCATGCAAAGTAAGTTTTATTATATTTAGTGATCATTGTTCTCTAAGCCTAATTTCTTTTATATGAATTGTGAATGATATTTAATACATCATTCTAGTTGCATTAGAAAATCTAAAACCTTAACCATTCTACACCACTCTTGCGGTTAGAAACAATCACTTCATATTTTCATTGTTGTGCGACTATATCAGCACCACTCCATCGAATCCCATCAGAACTCTACAATTAAGTGTGCTTGGGTGAGAGTAGTACTATGATAGGTGACTTTCTACGAAGTCCTATTGTTGCACCAAAAATTAAACGTCGGCCATCTAATGATCTGGTTAGGAGAGTAGATGCTAGAGATTTGACTTATATTAAGAAAGGTAGAGCTAGACCTAAAAAATAATTGGATATGTTGTATTAAAAATGATCTTAATTTATTAGAATTAAATGAAAATATGACACTCAATAGGACACAATGAAGAAAAAGGATTCATGCTGCTGGCCCCACTTAGTGGGATAAAGGCTTGTTATTATTGTTGTTGTTGTTATGGCTAAAATCAGCCCTCACTTGCACCAAGCCATTTGAGTTATAATTCGGTTTGGGGACATGAACTTATTTCAAACATAAAAAATTGCTTCAAAATCATATCACCTTTTTTTTTATTGGCTCAAATCATGCTTTGTCCAAGTTAATGAGCTAATTAACAAGCCTAGTCCGGTTATGATCATAATTGAATAGTGGCGAGCTTGTATCAATTTGAGGTAACTTGAGATCAGATCAAAATGTTTATGCGTGTATATATGGATGCAAATATATTTTTTATATATTTATAATTGTGGGATTTACATACATAGCATACAATTCTTACGTATTTACATATCTCACACCTAAGCTTTCATATTCACACACAACACTCAAACCTTTAATATCACATAAAAAATAGCAGTATCCTCCACTTTTAAAAGTAAAATACATATTTTTCATGCATAGAATTAAAACATCAAATTTCCATATTGATATTAATATGAATGTCTAGGTGTGAGATATGTTAATACATAAGAATTGTGTGCTACATATATAAATTTCCCTTTATAATTACACGTGAGTATATATATATGTATGTTGAACTAAACAATTACCTTAGGAGTCAAAACCAATCAAAGATTGGAACCTATTTTGGGCATAATTCAAAGTGAACGGGACACATTCGGCTCACATTGAGATAGGATTGTGGTCTGTCTATAACCGTACTTGAATCAGCTCAAGATAACATCAAACAAATTTGAGCTCTAGATCCAAGCAGTAGCAGCCATGATTCGCTTCTCTAGCTGGCAAGTTCTTAAACCAGTTCTGATAAATTGACATTTTGTGACATTTTCTGCTTGACTTGCTGCAGATTATCTTCGGAAAATTATTGTTCAAGGAAGATCATCAAAGACTACGAAAGTTGGGGACATCATGACTGAAGAGGTAGTTATACGATAGATAAGCCTGTCTGAAGTTTAAATGCTCATCTCAACTAATCTCTAAACTCTAGATAGAAGTTTTTGGTAATGATTCTTCCTTTATTAACATAATCTGAAGAAACATTATATTTGAGATAATGAACATTGAATCCTATGCTATTTTGGACCTTAACTGTTCATTTTAATTACTATGTTTACTCCTATCACTTGTTTTTACAGAATAAATTGATCACCGTGTCACCAGATACCAAAGTTGTAAAGGCCATGCAACTCATGACAGGTTTGAACTGAATATACCCCTTTTAGAAAGCTATTACTTCATTTTTCATTCATTTTTTTGCATATGATAATGAAATCATTATATTTAATTATTTGTTTCTTCCAAGCTAGAAATTATATTAAAAANTTTTATTAACATAATCTGAAGAAACATTATATTTGAGATAATGAACATTGAATCTTATGCTATTTTGGACCTTAACTGTTCATTTTAATTACTATGTTTACTCCTATCACTTGTTTTTACAGAATAAATTGATCACCGTGTCACCAGATACCAAAGTTGTAAAGGCCATGCAACTCATGACAGGTTTGAGCTGAATATACCCCTTTTAGAAAGCTTTTACTTCATTTTTCATTCATTTTTTGCATATGATAATGAAATCATTATATTTAATTATTTGTTTCTTCCAAGCTAGAAATTATATTAAAAAAATTGTAAATTTCATGTAATTCATAGTTTCGTTGGGCATGGCTTGAATCCACTATTATTTGTAAACTCTACATGCTCCCTTGGATATAATGACTTCGTTACAACACATAAAAAACTAAAAAGAAAAATTNGATTGTAAATTTCATGTAATTCATAGTTTCGTTGGGCATGGCTTGAATCCACTATTGTTTGTAAACTCTACATGCTCCCTTGGATATAATGACTTCGTTACAACACATAAAAAACTAAAAAAGAAAAATATATATATACATTATTTCTTAGAACATGTTTATAAAGTTCAATCATTTGATTTGACATAGCTTGAATTCAATATTGTTTGTAAACTCCACAAACTCTTTCATGTATAATGATTTCATTTCCACACATAATTAAGTGCTCAAATAAATAGCAAATTGGTTGGAAACAAAGTGAAGAATCCAAAGATACTAGCTTCAAGCGCTCATGCTGTTCAAAAAAAAAAACATCTTTTCTATTTACAAATAACCCATAAACTCTCGAGAGGTGGTAGGTATATCAAGTTCANGAAAGTGAAGAGTCCAATGATACCAGCTTCAAGCGCTCACCCTATTCGAAAAAAAAAAAACATCTTTTCTATTTACAAATAACCCATAAACTCTCGAGAGGTGGTAGGTATATCAAGTTCAAAATTCTTATTGGCTATAAATACATTAAATCGGTGTTTGGTAGCATAATTTAAATAGGATTTAGTCATAAATTTAGCATAAATCCAACCAAACATCAAACAACCGAAAATTAAATCCAAACGCTCCTTTAAATCCAATTATTTTGCATTCGGTCTTTTCTTCCCGCTTTCCATCTCATTTAGCACATAAATGATTGTGAGGCTGATTTAAGAATTTATTTTGCCGTCGCTCTAGAGCTCATCTCCATCGCATAGAGCATCGGCTTTACTATATTTGATAAATCCTATTTAACATAAATTCNCCATAAATTTAGCATAAATTCAAACCGAAAATTAAATCCAAACACTCCTTTAAATCCAATTATTTTGCATTTGGTCTTTTCTTCCCGCTTTCCATCTCATTTAGCACATAAATGATTGTGAGGCGGATTTAAGAATTTTTTCTGCGGTCTCTCTAGAGCTCATCTCCATCGCATAGAGCATCGGCTTTACTATATTTGATAAATCCTATTTAACATAAATTCATATTGTGGCCAAACAACGCCTAAAACATCATAAACAATTTAAATAAAAAAAACATCAAAATTTCTAATCAAGAAAGCTCATCTCATCCCATAATCAATTGGCAGATAATCGAATAAGACACATTCCGGTGATAAACGAGACTGGAATGATAGGCATGGTTTCCATTGGAGACGTCGTACGAGCAGTTGTAACAGAGCACAGAGAGGAGCTGAATCGCTTAAACGCCTACATACAGGGTGGCTATTAGCTGATGAAGCTTTAGAGCCATAGATGTTGTCGACGACGCTGAAATGAATAAATTTTAAGAGACGTTACTGCTGAACAGTGCTTTTGCTGCAGCTTTGTAGCCTTTTAAGCAGCTGCTTGTGCTTCATGGACTTTGTTTGTTCTATGTAATGTAAATATGTGGTGCTCCTGCTTTCTGCTTACATTTTGTAGTATTTTTCTGTATGTTAATAGGAATAATGGTTGATTGCTAAGTGTTTGGTTTGATGTAATCTTCATTTTGTTATGATTTTTCTTTGGATTTATTTTCAATTAGTTTATTGGAAGATTTATATACATACCATTCAATTCTTTATGTATGTCAGTCTTATTTGTGCATGAAAAGATGTATTTCGCTTTTAAAATATGAAAATAGTGATAGTTTTTTTGTGATGTGAAAATTTTGAGCGGTATAAATGTAAAAGGTGAAATTTTGGTGTTAGATATGTAAATAAATAGGAATTGGGTGATATGTATGCATAGGGGCATTTACATACATGCCACACAATTCTAATGTGTTTTTATATCTAACATTTGAATATTCATATTTACATGCAAACTAAATATGGCCATCACTGACTTTTTAAAAGTGTCAATATGAAACTTTGGGTGTTGGATATGTAAATATACAAGAATTGTGTGGTATACTTGTAAATTTTCCTAAGAAGGAAGAGGAGAATCAAGCTATCTTTTTTTTCGGGTTAAGCTTCATTTGATGCTGATTTGTTATCCATTTATTCATGCTTGTCTTTTGATTTTATCTGATTTTTATATTAATTCTCTTGAAATTAATATGTAAAATATTCACATATCTTTATTGTTATTATTATTATATATTTAATTTTAAGCTTATTGTTATTATTATATATTTAATTTTTTTTTATATTAACATATTCTAATAAAATTTTAAAAAGCATCTAGGAAGTTATATGTTTGATTCGATCTCATTGAAAAAATTATAATCCTATTCCTTTACTCTTTTGATCATTCATGTGATCCAGAAAAGAGACTTATTCTGAAAGAGGAAAGTATGCGATGTTGGATAAACCGTAGACTCTTTCAAAATTATAAAAGAGAAAAAGAACGAAAATAAGGAGTATAATAATTGATGTTAAATATATTTTTCTACTTTAATGGGGGCTTTATAAGATGTTTTATATATTTACATTTATAGGCCTTTGGTTCGGACAACCCATGACTCAGTCTGTCGGAGTTAGTCGGTCCTTGTTTGGCGAGACTTGCTTGTTCACCTTCGCTAAATCAGGGTTGCCGATCAACCCTTATTTAGTCTTCGAATCAGCGAAACTCGACTCAGTTGACTTGGTTTTGTCAGTCGGCCATGCTAGCTTAGTTACCAACTGTTGGTCCCTGTATAAGGAACTTTTTTCGATAGAGCAAAGTTTGGTTATCGGGCATAGGTTGAATCACTGTAATCCAATAGGTAGCTCACTTCTTGATGGGGCGATTTTTAGGGGATGCTTTGTGTGGTTATATGAGGACTAATTTCCAGCAGTTGATGAGGAATCTAAGGATCATTTGTGAAGTAACTAGAGATGCTGCATTATTCCCTTGGTGAGGGGGCAGATCGATGCCTCTATTCGGCTTTATAGTCGTTAGTCTTTTGTTCAGATGACCCTCGCTCGGTCGGCCTTCAACCCCAACTTAGGGGGATTGTAAATAGTTAGACAGGTCTTTCGACATCCCGCTACTAAACACTTAGCCTTCTGATGTCGACCCTTAGCCTTCCTTTAATGAATCTTCAATCTTCCTCCCATGGGCCCTTGGTCTGCCGTCTATGCACCCTTGGTCTTTCCTCTACGAGCCCTTAATCTTTCATCCGCGTGCTCTTGGTCTTCCGCCTGTGAGACCTCCTTAGTTGTACTCTGATTTACTTTTTATCCATTGGATTCTCTTGATATCCGTGCAAGAGCCTATCTGATGTACGACATTAGATTTCTCCTTATGTAACATAGAAGACTTAACGCTTTGGAAGAAAAACACTAAAAGTTAGCTACTAACATAGGCTTGACCTTGTGATTATTGGGCTTCTATTGGTGGATTGTTTAATTGTTCTAATCATAGTAACAAAGATTGGTGACCACAAATGTGGATGTCTAAGGGCACATGTTAGTTCTTAGTATGCATGAGAAGTCAATTGACAAAACAATATATGGTAAATGAGTCATTTTCTCTATAGAATGGAAGACCAATAATCAAAATTTGAGGAGGCTGGTGTCAACCCTTCGTAGTTGGCCAATTTCAGTTGTGCATTTGGAATCAGTCCAATCTGTGCAAATTTCAAACACATTGCCCAGCCCTAGCCCTCTATAACTCCCCATTAAGTGTTGTGGCTATCACTTTCAACTGCCACCACTGCCCGCTAAAATTGGCTGTAGCCGTATTTCAAAAACTATCTTTAATTTACAAGCTATCATTAATAAAAAATTAAACTCATGGGGTGCTTTGGATCACTTTCTATTTATTATTTTTATTTTTAGCTTATTTTATTTTTTAATTTTTTAATTTTTAAAAAATGTGTTTGGTACTGTTATGATTTATATGTTTTAAAAAAAATATATATATAAAATATGTTTCGTTGGGTATTTTTTATTTCTTTTAAAGTAATAATTATACATTTTATAAAATAGTTGGGTTCATGTGCGCTTCAGAATTAAGTTTTGCTACCCATGACATATATGATGTTTTCTTTGTTTCATTCAGCATAAAACATTACCTTTGAGTGGATATGGTGGACGATAGGTGTCGGACGGCTGACGTCTGGTGGCTGCTGCAATTGACGGGGACAGGCGATGGGTGGCAGCGACTGTGACCGAGACTGCTAGCGGCGGGCGATGGCCGGTAGAGGGGACGAGCGGCGGCTGGCATTCAGCAGTTGGCACGCAGGCGGGTGATTAGCAAGGGTAGATGGAGAGCGACAACCGACGGCGGGCAGCGAGAGACGGGCGATGGCACAAATAATACTCCGAAAAACATGTTTTCAAAGAAGCAAAAACAATATTAATGTGTTTTTGATATTTTGAAAACTTATCTTTTGTCTTTTAAAAAATAAAATATCAAAACAAAAAAAGTGAATAAATAAACATTATTTTTTGGTCTCTTTACTTTTTTTTTTTGTTTTAAAAATAAGAGGAGAAAATGGAAAGTGATCCTAAACATGATCTTAAATTTTTATTTGTACCAAATCAAACATAGAAATTATTTTTTAAATATATAAATTTTATTTAATTTTTTTTTATTTGTCAAGTTCTTTAGAATATTGGAATCATTCACTGCCATATAAATATCAGAACATGTGTCTAATATTTATAGTAAGAAATTATGATATTTCTTAATATAATATATCCTTATAACTGAGGATATTCTATTTTATTAAATTTCCTTTATAAATCTTTTTTCCTTGTCTTTATATAGACATAGCTGTATCTACAAAAAATCAATCAAATAAAGATATTTTTTATGATTTCATAAGATTAGAATACTCAATGCGACACTCATAATTGATCCCTTAAGCCAAAAAAAAAATTGATATGTTAGCACGTTTGTGCTTGTCAAATTTCTTTTGTGAAACTCTCATTTTTATATAAATTCACTGAAAATTAAAAATTTAAATACCAAAGATTTAATTTTGAAAATTTCAAAAAAATATATATTTAAATGCTTTGAAATATAAAAATGTGTGATAAAATAAAATATGTAATGACATATCTTTGTCCTAATTTTTCATTTTTGAATCCTATATGTATTAAAATGATGTAAAAATATATATTTATGATTTGCCCCCTTGGTGTAATTTTCCAGTAGGGCACCCATCCTAAAATTGCTCCCATTAGAGGGCACTTAACTTCGGAGTTTGTGATGAATTCTCAGCTGTTTCACTAAAAGTCAACATGATGTCTGAGAGTTTAGTTTTATTCCTATTAAGGGGTTTCATAATTTCCCTCACTTGAGTAACTGACAACGCCGTCAGTTTTGTTAACCTAGAATCATCCACCAGATGTATATTCTATCTTCGAATTGGTGTATTTCTCTCATATCCTTTATAATGGTCTAGACTCTTAAAATATATTTATGAATTGTAACCTTGGTGTAATTTTCCAATAGGGCACCCATCCTAAAATTGCTTCTATTAGAGCACACTTAATTTCGGAGTTTCTGATGAATTCTCAACTGTTTCACCAAAAGTCACCTTGATGTCTAAGAGTTTAGTTTTATTCCTATTAAGGGGTTTCATAATTGAGTAACTGATGACACCGTCAGTTTTGTTAACCTAGAATCATCCACCATACGTATATTTCTATATTCGAATTAGTGTAATTCTCTCATATTTTTTGTAATGGCCTAGACTCTTATTTACGGAGAGATTGTTCGTTTTGGCTTAATGGATGATTTTATTCCCTTAGTGTAACTTCCCGAGAAAACCCCATCCTAGGAATGCTATTATAAGAAAGAAATTAGTAGGTACATACCCAGAAGGGCATATGAGGAGCCCACATCACGTAGAAGTGCATTTATGATGATGCGGCCATCCCATTCCCCTTCTCCATATATACAACATACGTAATAATTTCTTCCCATAAAACCATGCTTATCTTTAAAATTTCTAATACAATTTGAATCATTTCACCAAAAGAAGACCCAATGTTTAAGAGTTTAGCTTCATTCTACTTGAGTGGTTTGAAAATGTAACTCTCTCCTATATTCATATATCAATCAATCAATGTGTTCATGATTTCTTCAATAGATTTAAGAATGTTCTCATGAACATAAATCCATCGACTCAAAAAATATAATCTTAGAGGGTGTTTTATGATGAAATGATTGAGCAAGTGGAGTTGGAACCGAACCACATATCGATGCACTCGACGTGGAAGCCATAGCGATAGTCTAGAAGTCTCAGAGCTTTCTTTTTAGCCATTGGTGTAGTCAGAAAGGCCATTTTACCAACAAAGTGATGGTGTGAATTTTCTTCATCTTCTTTTTTCTCGTTCTCAAAAGATCAAAGCCTTGCTTCTTTTAGCCTCCTTCCCACGTCGTGTAGCTACTCCCATCCAATGTACTTGAATCACCCCTACAATCGCTATCGTTAGCTATAGAATTTTCAAAGATGACAATGAATGTGCCTATTTGCATTTCCAAGTTAGTGAAAATGAGGTCAGGAAGCTCCCTGGTTGTTGTCGGGGCTTCCACCTAGAGTGCATTTACATGTGGTTCGGATTCAACTCTACTTGCTTCGTCTACAAGGCTAAGACATTAGATATGGAATTCACATGCATGCATGCATGCAGACTCTTTGTATAACCTTGATGTACACCTTGCACTCATGTATATAATAATGTAAAATACGGTTGTATAAGGACTCTTCATGCATGCCAACTCCACAAGCAATATTTTCTCGTGCACCAGAGCTTGGTTGACTTTAAAAAATTGATTTAGAGGATTAGGTGCAGAGTCCTACAACAATTGAGAAAGCATTATTGAAAGGGATGGTGGTATTCGTGGGCAAATTAAGGGAAGGGAGCTCGAGCTTAATAAGCTATGATTTGGGGCAGCTTGTTAGATTTTGTTTTGCCTTTGAGTGGGATTAGTGTGGGATATGAGGTAAAAGTCACCGACTTTGGTGAGGTGAAGGTCCTTCCATATAAATTATTTTGTGCTTCTTTGTCTTCCTTTTAGTTTGGAGTAATTTGTACGTGAATAGGAATAATGGCTGGTCATTTAGTTCGATATAATTTAATTTCATATGGTAATGGTTATTTTTTTATAATTTATTTTTTTTCAACAATTTAAAAAAAATTATAATTTAATGTTCATTAAATTTTAAAAGTGAGGAAGATTAGAATCAGATTAAGCAAATTGATTGATGAGCATAGATGTATGTTCATTAGAAGAGGTATAATAACTATTGAAGTGGGATTGATAGTTTCAGCTAATGGACTCATTCATGCATACATATAAAAATGAGAAAATGAAGAGTTTATTAGGAGAATACTCCATACTAATTATCAATGAGTATATTTAAACCTATCAACGTGTTCATGATTTCTTCAATAGATTTTAAACCTCTTCTCATGAAAACATGAACATGCATTTTATATACACAAATATGACTGTATAGGATTTTATACTCGTATTCTATAGCCCGCCTGCTAAAGTTGTTGAATCGAGCTAACCTGCTAAAGTGGTTGAATCAAGCTCGCAAGCTAAAGTAGTTGAACTCATCTTTTTGACACATAGGAGGCAGCCAAGCACCCCTACGGAGATGCAACTATTGGAGATGGTCAATAATGCTTGTAAGGATGCAGGTCAATTCATCTTTAAAAGCGTAAACATACTTCCACATCACACTTTTTTCACCATGAAATCATGGATGGGAGTTATGTTGCACTAAAATTATTTCCTATTAATTTTCCTCGTATAAATGGAAAGTAGAGTTAAGAGAGTGGGGAGTTCCTCTCTCTCTCTCTCTCTCTCTCCAAGAAAACCATGTAGATAGGAAAACTTCCAACGAGCCCAATATTTTGGCTTACTAGAGGCTCGATTTTAATAGATAATCTTTGAGACCTCTTTTGGGTATTGCATCCATTTTTCTATCTCTTCCATGGTTCCTTTACAAAAACAAGATCTTCATCGGTTTGTATGTACTTACGAACAATACGGGATCCTACATCCTAAGAGGACTAAAAAACAATTGATTCTTCAGACAACTACAACTATCCTAAACATACCCTCAGTTAGCAAGCAATCAAATCTACAAAACAAACTCCTAAATTTTGTATACAAGTAATCAACTACAATTTATTATATAAGAGAGGTCAATGATTAATAAGGTAAGGGAGCCACCAGAATCTAATGGCTAAAAGAAATCATAAATTAGCAAACACTTAATAGAAAAAATCTTCAAGCAGGTAACACAAGGTAATGATAAGTGATACGCTAGATATTTCTATTTATAAGATGAGAGACCAATGACTATGAAGGCAATTATAATTNATCAATCCTCTAACAAGGAAGTGTAGCTTGCCACATTCGAGAGATCTAGAAGGCAGTGTCGATAGGGCCATGAAATTGGCTCGTCGTTTGCGAAATGCTCGTGTTTGGCTTGCCAAGCAGCTCATATTCATGTTAGGCCTAACGAGCCGAACACGAATAAAGATTTCTTCACTAGTCTCGGCTCGAATTGGCTCGAATATATATATATATATATATATATATATATATATACATTCATAAAATTAAATATTTTAAATTATAATTTATTNGTAGCTGTATCCTCCACTTTTAAAAGTAAAATACATCTTTTTCATGCCTAGAATTAAAACATCAAATTTCCATATTGATATTAATATGAATGTCTAGGTGTGAGATATGTTAATACATAAGAATTGTGTGCTACACATATAAATTTCCTTTTATAATTACACGTGAGTATATATATATATGTATGTTGAACTAAACAATTACCTTAGGAGTCCAAACCAATCAAAGATTGGAACCTATTTTGGGCATAATTAAAAGTGAACGGGCCACATTTGGCTCACATTGAGATAGGATTGTGGTCTGTCTATAACCGTACTTGAATCAGCTCAAGATAACATCAAACAAATTTGAGCTCTAGATCCAAGCAGTAGCAGCCATGATTCGCTTCTCTAGCTGGCAAGTTCTTAAACCAGTTCTGATAAATTGACATTTTGTGACATTTTCTGCTTGACTTGCTGCAGATTATCTTCGGAAAATTATTGTTCAAGGAAGATCATCAAAGACTACGAAAGTTGGGGACATCATGACTGAAGAGGTAGTTATACGATAGATAAGCCTGTCTGAAGTTTAAATGCTCATCTCAACTAATCTCTAAACTCTAGATAGAAGTTTTTGGTAATGATTCTTCTTTTATTAACATAATCTGAAGAAACATTATATTTGAGATAATGAACATTGAATCTTATGCTATTTTGGACCTTAACTGTTCATTTTAATTACTATGTTTACTCCTATCACTTGTTTTTACAGAATAAATTGATCACGGTGTCACCAGATACCAAAGTTGTAAAGGCCATGCAACTCATGACAGGTTTGAGCTGAATATACCCCTTTTAGAAAGCTTTTACTTCATTTTTCATTCATTTTTTGCATATGATAATGAAATCATTATATTTAATTATTTGTTTCTTCCAAGCTAGAAATTATATTAAAAAAATTGTAAATTTCATGTAATTCATAGTTTCGTTGGGCATGGCTTGAATCCACTATTGTTTGTAAACTCTACATGCTCCCTTGGATATAATGACTTCGTTACAACACATAAAAAACTAAAAAAGAAAAATATATATATACATTATTTCTTAGAACATGTTTATAAAGTTCAATCATTTGATTTGACATAGCTTGAATTCAATATTGTTTGTAAACTCCACAAACTCTTTCATGTATAATGATTTCATTTCCACACATAATTAAGTGCTCAAATAAATAGCAAATTGGTTGGAAAGAAAGTGAAGAGTCCAATGATACCAGCTTCAAGCGCTCACCCTATTCGAAAAAAAAAAAACATCTTTTCTATTTACAAATAACCCATAAACTCTCGAGAGGTGGTAGGTATATCAAGTTCAAAATTCTTATTGGCTATAAATACATTAAATCGGTGTTTGGTAGCATAATTTAAATAGGATTTAGTCATAAATTTAGCATAAATCCAACCAAACATCAAACAACCGAAAATTAAATCCAAACGCTCCTTTAAATCCAATTATTTTGCATTCGGTCTTTTCTTCCCGCTTTCCATCTCATTTAGCACATAAATGATTGTGAGGCTGATTTAAGAATTTATTTTGCCGTCGCTCTAGAGCTCATCTCCATCGCATAGAGCATCGGCTTTACTATATTTGATAAATCCTATTTAACATAAATTCATATTGTGGCCAAACAACGCCTAAAACATCATAAACAATTTAAATAAAAAAAACATCAAAATTTCTAATCAAGAAAGCTCATCTCATCCCATAATCAATTGGCAGATAATCGAATAAGACACATTCCGGTGGTAAACGAGACTGGAATGATAGGCATGGTTTCCATTGGAGACGTCGTACGAGCAGTTGTAACAGAGCACAGAGAGGAGCTGAATCGCTTAAACGCCTACATACAGGGTGGCTATTAGCTGATGAAGCTTTAGAGCCATAGATGTTGTTGACGACGCTGAAATGAATAAATTTTAAGAGACGTTACTGCTGAACAGTGCTTTTGCTGCAGCTTTGTAGCCTTTTAAGCAGCTGCTTGTGCTTCATGGACTTTGTTTGTTCTATGTAATGTAAATATGTGGTGCTCCTGCTTTCTGCTTACATTTTGTAGTATTTTTCTGTATGTTAATAGGAATAATGGTTGATTTGCTGAGTGTCTGGTTTGATGTAATCTTCATTTTGTTATGATTTTTCTTTGATGGATTTATTTTCAATTAGTTTATTGGAAGATTTACATACCATTCAATTCTTTATGTATGTCAGTCGTATTTATGCATGAAAAGATGTATTTCACTTTTAAAATATGAAAATAGTGATAAGTTGTTTGTGATGTGAAAATTTTGAGCGGTATAAATGTAAAAGGTGAAATTTTGGTGTTAGATATGTAAATAAATAGGAATTGGGTTAAATGTATGCATAGGGGCATTTACATACACAATTCTAATGTGTTTTTATATCTAACATTTGAATATTCATATTTACATGCAAACTAAAATATGGCCATCACTGACTTCTTAAAAGTGTCAATATGAAACTTTGGGTGTTGGATATGTAAATATACAAGAATTGTGTGGTATACTTGTAAATTTTCCTAAGAAGGAAGAGGAGAATCAAGCTATCTTTTTTTTTGGGTTAAGCTTCATTTGATGCTGATTTGTTATCCATTTATTCATGCTTGTCTTTTGATTTTATCTGATTTTTATATTAATTCTCTTGAAATTAATATGTAAAATATTCACATATCTTTATTGTTATTATTATTATATATTTAATTTTAAGCTTATTGTTATTATTATATATTTAAATTTTTTTATATTAACATATACTAATAAAAATTTTAAAAAGCATCTAGGAAGTTATATGTTTGATTCGATCTCATTGAAAAAATTATATTCCTATTCCTCTACTCTTTTGATCATTCATATGATCCAGAAAAGAGTCTTATTCTGAAAGAGGGAAGTATGCGATGACGGATAAACCGACGACTCTTTCAAAATTATAAAAGAGAAAAAGAACGAAAATAAGGGGTATAATAATTGATGTTAAATATTTATCTCTACTTTAATGGGGGCTTTATAAGATATTTTATATATTTACATTTATAGGTCTTTGGCTCGGACAACCCATGACTCAGTATGTCGGAGTTAGTTGGTCCTTGTTTGGCGAGACCTGCTTGTTCACCTTAGCTAAATCAGGATTGTCGATCAACCCTTATTTAGTCTTCGAATCAGCGAGGCTCAACTCAGTTGGCTTGGTTTTGTTAGTCGGCTATGCTAGTTTAGTTACCAACTGTTGGTCCCTGTATAAGGAACTTTTTTCGATAGAGCAAAGTTAGGTTATCGGGCATAGGTTGAATCATTGTAATCCAATAGATAGCTCACTTCTTGATGGGGTGATTTTTAGGGGATGCTTTGTGTGGTTATGATGACTAATTCCCAGCCCTTGATGAGGAATCTAAGGATCAGCTGTGAGGTAACTAGGGAAGCTGCATTATTCCCTTGGTGAGGGGGCAAATCGATGTCTCTACTCGGTTTTATAGTCGTTAGTCTTTCAGATGACCCTCGCTCGGCCGGCCTTCAACCCCAACTTAGGGGGATTGTAAATAGTTAGACACTCGGCCGACCTTCAACCCAACTTAGGGGGATTGTAAATAGTTAGACAAGTCTTTTGACATCCCGCTACTAAACACTTAGCCTTCTGATGTCGACCCTTAGCCTTCCTTTAATGAATCTTCAATCTTCCTCCCATGGGCCCTTGGTCTGCCGTCTATGCACCCTTGATCTTTCCTCTACGAGCCCTTAATCTTTCATCCGCGTGCTCTTGGTCTTCCGCCTGTGAGACCTCCTTAGTTGTACTCTGATTTACTTTTTGTCTATTGGATTCTCTTGATATCCGTGCAAGAGCCTATGTGATGTACGACATTAGATTTCTCCTTATGTAACATAGAAGACTTAACGCTTTGGAAGAAAAGCACTAAAAGTTAGCTACTAACATAGGCTTGACCTTGTGATTATTGGGCTTCTATTGGCGGATTGTTTAATTGTTCTAATCATAGTAACAAAGATTGGTGACCACAAATGTGGATGTCTAAGGGTACATGTTAGTTCTTAGTATGCATGAGAAGTCAATTGACAAAACAACACATGGTAAATGAGTCATTTTCTCTATAGAATGGAAGACCAATAATGAAAATTTGAGGAGGCTGGTGTCAACCCTTCGTAGTTGGCCAATTTCAGTTGTGCATTTGGAATCAGTCCAATCTGTGCAAATTTCAAACACATTGCCCAGCCCTAGCCCTCTATAACTCCCCATTAAGTGTTGTGGCTATCACTTTCAACTGCCACCACTGCCCGCTAAAATTGGCTGTAGCCGTATTTCAAAAACTATCTTTAATTTACAAGCTATCATTAATAAAAAATTAAACTCATGGGGTGCTTTGGATCACTTTCTATTTATTATTTTTATTTTTAGCTTATTTTATTTTTTAATTTTTTAATTTTTAAAAAATGTGTTTGGTACTGTTATGATTTATATGTTTTAAAAAAAATATATATATAAAATATGTTTCGTTGGGTATTTTTTATTTCTTTTAAAGTAATAATTATACATTTTATAAAATAGTTGGGTTCATGTGCGCTTCAGAATTAAGTTTTGCTACCCATGACATATATGATGTTTTCTTTGTTTCATTCAGCATAAAACATTACCTTTGAGTGGATATGGTGGACGATAGGTGTCGGACGGCTGACGTCTGGTGGCTGCTGCAATTGACGGGGACAGGCGATGGGTGGCAGCGACTGTGACCGAGACTGCTAGCGGCGGGCGATGGCCGGTAGAGGGGACGAGCGGCGGCTGGCATTCAGCAGTTGGCACGCAGGCGGGTGATTAGCAAGGGTAGATGGAGAGCGACAACCGACGGCGGGCAGCGAGAGACGGGCGATGGCACAAATAATACTCCGAAAAACATGTTTTCAAAGAAGCAAAAACAATATTAATGTGTTTTTGATATTTTGAAAACTTATCTTTTGTCTTTTAAAAAATAAAATATCAAAACAAAAAAAGTGAATAAATAAACATTATTTTTTGGTCTCTTTACTTTTTTTTTTTGTTTTAAAAATAAGAGGAGAAAATGGAAAGTGATCCTAAACATGATCTTAAATTTTTATTTGTACCAAATCAAACATAGAAATTATTTTTTAAATATATAAATTTTATTTAATTTTTTTTTATTTGTCAAGTTCTTTAGAATATTGGAATCATTCACTGCCATATAAATATCAGAACATGTGTCTAATATTTATAGTAAGAAATTATGATATTTCTTAATATAATATATCCTTATAACTGAGGATATTCTATTTTATTAAATTTCCTTTATAAATCTTTTTTCCTTGTCTTTATATAGACATAGCTGTATCTACAAAAAATCAATCAAATAAAGATATTTTTTATGATTTCATAAGATTAGAATACTCAATGCGACACTCATAATTGATCCCTTAAGCCAAAAAAAAAATTGATATGTTAGCACGTTTGTGCTTGTCAAATTTCTTTTGTGAAACTCTCATTTTTATATAAATTCACTGAAAATTAAAAATTTAAATACCAAAGATTTAATTTTGAAAATTTCAAAAAAATATATATTTAAATGCTTTGAAATATAAAAATGTGTGATAAAATAAAATATGTAATGACATATCTTTGTCCTAATTTTTCATTTTTGAATCCTATATGTATTAAAATGATGTAAAAATATATATTTATGATTTGCCCCCTTGGTGTAATTTTCCAGTAGGGCACCCATCCTAAAATTGCTCCCATTAGAGGGCACTTAACTTCGGAGTTTGTGATGAATTCTCAGCTGTTTCACTAAAAGTCAACATGATGTCTGAGAGTTTAGTTTTATTCCTATTAAGGGGTTTCATAATTTCCCTCACTTGAGTAACTGACAACGCCGTCAGTTTTGTTAACCTAGAATCATCCACCAGATGTATATTCTATCTTCGAATTGGTGTATTTCTCTCATATCCTTTATAATGGTCTAGACTCTTAAAATATATTTATGAATTGTAACCTTGGTGTAATTTTCCAATAGGGCACCCATCCTAAAATTGCTTCTATTAGAGCACACTTAATTTCGGAGTTTCTGATGAATTCTCAACTGTTTCACCAAAAGTCACCTTGATGTCTAAGAGTTTAGTTTTATTCCTATTAAGGGGTTTCATAATTGAGTAACTGATGACACCGTCAGTTTTGTTAACCTAGAATCATCCACCATACGTATATTTCTATATTCGAATTAGTGTAATTCTCTCATATTTTTTGTAATGGCCTAGACTCTTATTTACGGAGAGATTGTTCGTTTTGGCTTAATGGATGATTTTATTCCCTTAGTGTAACTTCCCGAGAAAACCCCATCCTAGGAATGCTATTATAAGAAAGAAATTAGTAGGTACGTACCCAGAAGGGCATATGAGGAGCCCACGTCACATAGAAGTGCATTTATGATGATGCGGCCATCCCATTCTCCTTCTCCATATATACAACATACGTAATAATTTCTTCCCATAAAACCATGCTTAACTTTAAAATTTCTAATAAAATTCAAATCATTTCACCAAAAGAAGACCCAACGTTTAAGAGTTTAGCTTCATTCTACTTGAGTGGTTTGAAAATGTAACACTCTCCTATATTCATATATCAACCAATCAATGCGTTCATGATTTCTTCAATAGATTTAAGAATCCTCTCATAATATAAATCCATTGACTCAAAAAATATAATCTTAGAGGGTGTTTTATGATGAAATGATTGAGCAAGTGGAGTTGGAACCGAACCACATATCGATGCACTCGACGTGGAAGCCATAGCGATAGTCTAGAAGTCTCAGAGCTTTCTTTCTAGCCATTGGTGCAGTCAGAAAGGTCATTTTACCAACAAAGTGATGGTGTGAATTTTCTTCATCTTTTGTTTTCTCGTTCTCAAAAGATCAAAGCCTTGCTTCTCTTAGCCTCCTTCCCACGTCGTGTAGCTAATCACAATTGAACCCAATGTGCTTGAATCACCCCTACAATCGCTATCATTAGCTATAGAATTTTTAAAGATGACAATGAATGTGCCTATTTGCATCTCCAAGTTAGTGAAAATGAGGTCAGGAAGCTCCCTGGTTGTTGTCGGGGCTTCTGCCTGGAGTGCATTTACATGTGGTTCGGATTCAACTCTACTTGCTTCGTCTACAATGCTAAAACATTAGGTATGGAATTCACATACATGCATGCAAACTCTTTGTATAACCTTGATGTACACCTTGCACTCATGTATACAATAATGTACAATACGGTTGTATAAGGACTCTTCATGCATGCGAACTTCACACGCAATATTCTCTCGTGTAACAGAGCTTGGTTGACTTAAAAAATTTGATTTAGAGGATTAGGTGCAGAGTCCTACAACAATTGAGAAATCATTATTTGAAAGGGATGGTGGTATTCGTGGGCAAATTAAGGGAAGGAAGCTCGAGCTTGATAAGCTATGATTTGGGGCAACTTGTTAGATTTTGTTTTGCCTTTGAGTGGGATTAGTGTGGGATATGATGTAAAAGTCAACGACTTTGGTGAGGTGAAGGTCATTCCGTATAAATTATGTTGTGCTTTTTCGTCCTCCTTCTAGTTTGGAGTAATTTGTACGTGAATATGAATAATGGCTGGCCATTCAGTTCGATATAATTTAACTTCATATGGTAATGGTTATTTTTTATAATTTATTTTTTTTCAACAATTTAAAAAAGTTTTAATTTAATGTTCATTAAATTTAAAAAGTGAGGAAGATTATAATCAAATTAAGCAAATTGATTTATGAGCATTGATGTATGTTCATTAGAAGAGGTATAAAAACTATTGAAGAAACCACCTATGAATTGATAGTTTCAGCTAATGGACTCATTCATGCATACATATAAAAATGAGAAAATGAAGAGTTTATTAGGAGAATACTCCATACTAATTATCAATGAGTATATTTAAACCTATCAACGTGTTCATGATTTCTTCAATAGATTTTAAACCTCTTCTCATGAAAATATGAACATGCATTTTATATGCATAAATATGACTGTATAGGATTTTATACTCATATTCTATAGCCCGCCTGCTAAAGTTGTTGAATTGAGCTAACCTGCTAAAGTGATTGAATCGAGCCCGCAAGCTAAAGTAGTTGAACTCATCTGTTTGACCCATAGGAGGCAGCCATGCACCCCTATGAAGATACAACTATTGGAGAAGGTCAATAATGCTTGTAAGGATGCAGGTCCATTCATCTTTAAAAGCGTAAACATACTTCCACATCACACTTTTTTCACCATGACATCATGGATGGGAGTTCTGTTGTACTAAAAATATTTCCTATTAATTTTCCTCCTTGTATAAATGAAAAGCAGAGTTAAGAGAGTGGGGAGTTCCTCTCTCTCTCTCTCTCTCTCTCTCTCTCTCTCTCTCTCTCTCTCTCTC
>JXCR01138132.1:0-33183 GCA_002079205.1 Phalaenopsis hybrid cultivar
TCCAAATTTACATCTTGCCAATTTTCTAGAATTGTGCGCTACATTTAAATACAATGGTGTATGCATAGAATTCATATGGAAGAGAACTGCAAACCCAGGGCTGATCCGTAAATGAGACTAAATCCTGTTATGAAAGAAGTTGTTAAGAAAAAAATTTTAAAGTGGTTAGATTGTGGAATTATCTACCCTATTTTAGATAGTGCATGAGTTAGTCCAATTCATTGCGTTCCTAAGAAAGGAGGAGTAACTGTAACTGTAAATGAACATAATGAATTAAGAACTACTAGATAAGTTACAGGGTGGCGAATATACATTGATTATAGAAAATTAAATCTTGCCACTATGAAAGATCATTTTCCATTACCCTTTATAGATCAAATGCTGGATAGACTAGCTGGGCATAAATACTTTTGTTTTCTGGATGAATATACTGGTTATCACTAAATTCAAATATCTCCTGAGGATCAAGAGAAAACAACATTCACCAGTCCTTATGATACTTTTGCTTTTAGAAGTATGCTATTTGGTTTATGTAATGCCTCTGCTACATTTTAAAGATGTATGGTGACAATTTTTTGTGATTTAAATGAAAAAGGGATTGAAGTCTTTATGGAGTTATATTAGGGACTTAATTGTAACTGTAAATGAAAATAATGAGTTAATATCTACTAGACAAGTTACAGGGTGGCGGATATGCATTGATTATAGAAAATTAAATCTTGCCACTAGGAAGAATCACTTTCCATTACCCTTTCTAGATCAAATGCTGGATAGACTAGCTGGGCATAAATGCTTTTGTTTTCTGGATGGATATACTGGTTATTATCAAATTCAAATATCTCCTGAGGATCAAGAGAAAACAACATTTACCAGTCCTTATGGTACTTTTGTTTTAGAAGAATGTCATTTAGTTTATGTAATTCCCTTGCTACATTTCAAAGATGTATGATGGTAATTTTTTGTGATTTAATTGTTACATTTCAAACAACTTCATTTGAATCATGTTTAGAACATTTATCCAAAGTTCTTAAGCATTGTGAAGAAATAAATTTACTCCTTAATTTGAAAAAATGCCAATTTATGGTAGCAAGAGGAATTGTTGGTCATCAAATATCAAAAAATGGTATGGAAGTAGATCCTACTAAAATTCAAGTGATCATTAATTTGCCTTATCCAAAAAATGTAAGAGAAATTAGGAGTTTTTTAGGACATGCTGGATTCTACAGGTGATATATTAAAGACTTTTCAAATATTACTAAGCCTTTATGCCATTTACTGGAGAAAGATACAATTCTTAATTTTGATTAGGAATGCCTAAAATCTTTTAAATTATTAAAAGAAAAATTAATCACCGCACCAATTATAGTTTCACCAAACTGGGAAAAGCCTTTTGAATTAATGTGTGATGTTAGTTATTATGCTATAGGAGCTGTTTTAGGATAAAGATATGATAAAATTTTCAAAGTTATCTACTATGCTAGTAAAACTCTTAATTAAATTCAAATTAATTATACAACAACTGAAAATAATTATTAGCAATAATATATGCTTTTGATAAATTTAGATCATATTTAATTAGAACTCATTGTATGGTGCATACACTATTAAGTATTTTATGAAAAGGAAGGATGTTAAACATAGATTTATAAGATGGATTACTCTTGTACAAGAATTTGATTTTGCAATAGTAGATCAGAAGGGGATTGAAAATCAAATTGCTGATCGTTTGTCCAGGCTTGAATTAGAAAAATAGCTCTTTTTGAAAATGAAGTTAATGAACATTTTTTAGATGAAAAATTGTTCACTATTAATGAGTGATGTGTTCCGTGATATGCCGACATTGTGAACTTTATTATTAGTGATATTATACTCTATGGAATGACATACCAACAGAAGAGGAAATTTATTTCTAAAGCTAAGAGGATCTGATTATTCAAAGATGTGTACCATTAGAAGAAACATATGAGATCATCCAAAAATGTCATAATTCTGATTTTGGGGGACATTTGGTGTTGATAAAACAACATACAAAATTTTACAATCTTTATTTTATTGGCCAACAATTTTTAGAGATGTTAATGCTTATATCAAAACTTATGATAGATGTCAAAGAGTAGGCAATATCCTTCTAGAAGAAATGAGATGCCCCTCAATTATATGCTAGAAGTTGAAATATTTGAGGTTTGGGCTAAAAGAAATGAGATGCCCCTCAATTATATGCTAGAAGTTGAATTATTTGATGTTTGGGGATTAGTTTTCCTGCGACAATTTATATCATCTTTCGGAAATCTATATATTCTGTTAATAGTGTACTATGTATCCAAATGGATATAAGTTGTTGCTTTACCTCTATGTGATGCTCAAAGTGTTGCAAAATTTTTGAAAATAAATATATTTTATAGATTTAGGATGCCAAGAGTTATCATTACTAATGGGGGATGTCATTTCAATCATTTCAGAAATTCCATAATGGAGAAGTTATTAAAGAAATATCATATAAATCATAAGATTATTACTGCTTATCATCCTCAGACAAGTGGTTTGGCTAAATTATCCAATTGGGAAAATAAAATAATTATGAAAAAATCTGTGAATAAAAAAAAATGGATTTGTCAGTCAAACTTGAGTATGCTTTGTGGGCTTATATGACTGCATATAAAACTCCTATGGGAATGTCCCCATATAGGCTAATATTTGGGAAAGCTTGTCACTTACCAATTGAACTTGAGCATAAAGCAAGAATGTTCCCATATAGGCTAATATTTGGGAAAGCTTATCACTTACCAGTTGAACTTGAGCATAAAGCATTATTTGAGTGATTGAAGAGTTCAATTATAATTTGAAAGATGTTGGTAATAAAAGATTGTTACAATTAAACAATTAAAGATATCAATTATAATTTAAAAGATGCTGGTAAGAAAATATTATTACAATTAAATGAGCTTAAAGAGATAAGGAATGGGTCTTATGAAAATGCCAAAATTTATAAAGAAAAGATAAAAATGTGGCATGATCGAAAGATTCTTACTAAAAAAGTCAAGGAAATAAGTTTTGCTATATAATTCAAGGTTAAGATTATTTCCTAGAAAACTTAAGTCCAGATGAATGGGCTCATTTATTGTGATTAGAGTTTATCCTTACGAAGCTGCGTATATTAAATATCCTAAACATGAGAAAATCTTTAAAGTGAATGGACATAGACTGAAACCTTATTTTATAGGGGATCAGCAAAAGTTTAATGATGGAATGATGTTGGGTTAACCAGAGTAAGTACTGGTTACGTCGGGCTGATGACGTAAAACCAAGCGCTTTGTGGGAGGCAACCCATAAGTATCAGTGTGTTTTTTGTTTTTATTTATGTTTTATTTGTGATTAAAAAAAATGGGGTAGTATTTTTGAGACTATTATGTGTTAGTATTGATTTTAAGACTTAAATTATTGATTTGGACATGTTAAAATGAGAATTTGGACGTTAAGTTGACTTGTTCAACAATATGCACTAGCGCTTAAGCACCAAATCCGACGCTTAAGTGTGACAGTTTAAAAACATGTGCAAAATGAATATTCTAAAAGGGAAAACTGCCTAGAAGTTTGCAAAAAACGTGTACTGGCAGTTTCTAAACATGTCTAGAAGTTATTGGAAGAATTTAGGCCTATAAATAGAAGGGTTTAGTGATGAAATTTCACCCAGATCATTTCTAGCACTAAAGTCTAAAAGAGAGAGAGAGAGATTTTAAGATGATGTCTTCATGGGAGATGGAATTGAAGAAGGATGATACCATGAGGAAGAAATTCATTAGTCAAAGTGCACAAGAGATGTATAACGGTTTCTTAGTCATTAGTATTGAAGGGATATCAGAGAAGATCAACAAAATTGAAAATGTCATGTTTGTACTGAAGACTAAGGTATTGGAAATTCATGCACATCTTGAGCATATTGGATGGAAATTGAAAATGCAATGTAGCCACACTAGTTATATAGAGGAAGCAGATAAGGAGATGTTTCTTAAGCAAAAGTGGATTAAAGCAGATTGCATCAGAGCATGTCACCACTGTCCGTTTTATCAACTTTATATTCCAGTTGCCCCATGAGAGACTAATGAAAGACCTGAATTCGTTCATTCTAATGAAGAATGAAATTAAGTTCTATGTTTGTTTTTGTGTGATTAAAGTTGTTGTCTTTAAGTGTTATTAGTGTTTAAGACATGTGTTAGTGTTTATGTGACTTATGTGTTTAATTGTGAATGTGTGTTAAGTGTTTTGTACTTACGAAAATTTTCTCATGTGAGATTATTTTGAGTGAGAATTAAGTGTCAATAGTATTTTGTACTTGTTTGTAAATTAATATAGGTTATTTTTTGTGAAAATTTTGTGTTGTTTTAGCCTTGAATTGAAATAGTTATTAAGGATAATTTTGAGAGAAAGAGGAGTTATAGGAAGTTGAAAATATTCAAGTAAGTGCTATGAGACCATTTAGGGGTGGTTTACTTAGGCAAATGGTGCATTTTACTTTAATTTGAAGATTTTGTAAATAATGCATTGGCGCCTAAGCTCACATATCAAGCTTAAGCGCGAACTAACCGGAGAGGCAGGTGCCTAAGCGCCACTTACTTGCGCTTAAGCGTCGGTTCACGAATGGTTAAAAGTGAAATTTTGGTCCGAAAACACCATTTTTAACGCCTCCTGTTTTCTTTTACCACTCAAAATCACGATTGTTAAGGGCGAGGGCACACCATTAAGTGGATTTTTCATAGTGGAATCAAGAAAAAATTGCTAGATTTGGATTCCTTGAGGTAAGAGCTTTACTTATATGCAAAAATTTTGGATTTTCACCATGTATTTTGAGTACATTTGAAGAAATTTGAAAATTCACTATTCATGGTGAAAAGTGAGGAAAAATCTATGGAAATTGCTTGGGAAGTTTAGTTTGTGCTTTTGGAAGTTTAGTTTTGTGATTTAAACTTGATTTTTGAAGTTATTTTTGGAATTTATAAAATTTGTAGAAGGACACCAAGAATGAAGATGAATAGAGGAAAAAACCCGTTTGATTCGAGCAAATTTGTTAGTTTGAAGGCCCTAGGATTGATACAGCGACGCTCTACAGTCACGAAAATTGATTTCGGAGCGATGTTTTAAATATTTGGGTGGAGACATGGAAGATTTAATTGTTCATCGATAGTGGGAAAAGTTTTGTTGTTTCTTTTCTATCACAGTGATTTCTATTGTGAGGGAGTTCTATGCAAATCTCCTTGAAGCTAAAGAAAATTAAGTTATGGTTCAAGGAAAGTTGGTACCTTTTCCGGGAGAGGTAATCAACTTATTTTAACATTTACCCCTGGATACTTTATGTTTTTATGCAAATTATAGTCTTACTAAAATGGAGTTAGACGATATTATTTCATACTTGACTATTGGGAGAGGACTTTGGAAGATTACCAATGAGAGGAGAGTAGATTTCCCAACTTCAAAGTTATATGCACCTTCAAAGGCCTGACACAATTTCATTTTTACTCGTTTTCTTCTGACCAATCATCTTAGTGAAGTGACTAGAGAAAGAGCGACATTGAACTATTATATTCAAGAGGGAAAGCTCATCAACATTGGAGCTTTGATCTGTCAGACTATCATCAGTTTCTGCTACAGCTGCTACAACTGTAGGACTGAGATTTGTTTCCTTGATATTTTCTTTGTGCCAGCAGACATGGGTTAAATATGGCAGTTGGGAGGAAGTTTTGTTACCTCTATAGCCCACATGAAGGTGAATGTGAAGACTTATTCTGAGCATTCAATTTTTGGCTGGAGAGGAGGATTTTCCAGGAGCTATGGAATGGAAACATCTGCTGCTTCTTCATTTAGACCATCGACTTCACTTGCTTCTACATCTAGAGGTGAGTCTACTAAGACTAAGTATGAGTTATTGCAGAAGATGATGGATAATATCAATTTTACTGCTGATAAGGTACAAAATTTAGAGCGATTTGTAGATCATACTAATAGTTATAATAGAAGGAAGAGTGATTATGAAGAGAAATTTCACTCATCTTTGGAGAGTCTGATTAGAGGTGAACAAGGAGTGTAATTTCCTCCATATCCTCGATATCCTGATTATGAGCCTGCAGAAAAATAGTATAGCGGTGATTCTAAGGATGAAGCGTAGAGCTGAGATATTTATTTTATGATAGTAATATGATATGAACTATGTGGTATGGGCTTGCTACATTTGCATCTGTGTGTTATTTTGGACTATGATGTGTTTTAGACTTTTCTATTTTATTCTTATTATGATGTTTGTGGTAGTTAGTATTTTATTTTTAAATTTTAGGGTAGTAACTGTTGTTTTGTGTTCAGTACTGTTTTTTAGTTTGTTTAGAACTTAACTTAATTTCATATCTGTTATAAAGTAGAAAATCTTGCTAGCTTAGGTCTTAAACTTGAAATTCAGAAACTGCTACCCTTTATTTTTTTTATCATGTTTACAAGTTTGTCTTTATGTTAAGATTGTGGTGTCTGTAGTGTGTATGTTTGCTTTTATGTTTATACCCACTATTGAGATTAGGAGAAGTAACCCCTACTACTATAACTCTGCAGTTAGCAGATCGCTCGATAACATACCTTAAAGGAGTTATAAAAGATGTCTTAGTGAAAGTGGATCAAATTATCTTTCCATTTGATTTTATTGTGCTAGATATGGAGGAAGATCAAGAGGTATCTATCATTTTGGGGAGACCTTTCCTAGTCACAGGAAGAGCAATGATAGATGTGCGGAAAGGGGAATTAATAATGCACGTCAATGATCAAACTATTTCTTTTAACATTTCAAAATCAATGAAATACCCTGCAAAAGGTAAAAATAATAAATGTTATATGATGGATGTTATAAGATATCTAAGTGAATGCCATTTTAGAACTACTTATGAAGAAAAATCTAAATAAAAAGACTTAGAACACGAGTAAGAGGAGGAATTAAATCAATGTGAAGATCTTTTTAAGGAAAATTCAAACTATGTTCGAGATAGTTTTGAAGTTTTGGACACGATAGACAAAGATAAATCATTTTATCTATCTATTGAAAAACCTCCAGAATTAGAGTTGAAGTTACTTATTGATCATTTAAAATATGTCTTTATAGGAGATTTCTCTACTTTTCCAATTATAATTTCCTCAAAATTAACGATGGAAGAAGAAGAAAGGTTAATTAAAATTCTAAAACATTTTAAGAAAGCCTTTGGATGGAAAATTGCTGATATTCAAGGAATTAATCCTTTAATTTGTATGCATAAAATTCATATGGAAGAGAGCTACAAACCCAGGGCTGATCCGCAAAGGAGATTGAATCGTATTATGAAAGAAGTTGAAAAGAAAGAAATTTTAAAGTGGTTGGATGCTGGAATTATCTACCCTATTTTAGATAGTGCATGGGTTAGTCCAATTCATTGCGTTTCTAAGAAAGGAAGCGTAACTGTAACTGTAAATGAACATAATGAGTTAATACCTACAAGACAAGTTACAGAGTTGCGAATATGTTTTGATTATAGAAAATTAAATCTTGCCACTAGGAAAGATTTTCTAGATCAAATGCTGGATAGACTAGCTGGGCATATATACTTTTATTTTCTGGATGGATATACTGGTTATCACCAAATTCAAATATCTCCTGAGGATCAAGAGAAAACAACGTTTACCAGTCCTTATGGTACTTTTGCTTTCAGAAGAATGCCCTTTGGTTTATGTAATGCCCCTGCTACATTTCAAAGATGTATGATGGCAATTTTTTTATGATTTAATTGAAAAAGGGATTAAAGTATTAATGGATGACTTTTTGGTATTTGGAACTTCATTTGACTCATGTTTTGAACATTTATCCAAAGTTCTTAAGCGCTGTGAAGAAACAAATTTAGTCCTTAACTAGAAAAAATGCCAATTTATGGTAGCAAGAGGAGTTGTATTAGGACATCAAATATAAGAAAAGGGTATGGAAGTAGATCATGCTAAAATTCAAGTGATCGCTAATTTACCTTATCCAACAAGTGTAAGGGAAATTAGGAGTTTTTTAGGATATGCTGAATTCTACAGACGATATATTAATGACTTTTCAAAGGTTGCCAAGCCTTTATGTCATTTACTAGAGAAAGATTGAATTTTTAATTTTGATGAGGAATGCCTAAAAGCTTTTAAGTTATTAAAAGAAAAACTAATCACTGTACCAATACATAGTTTCACCAAATTGGGAAAAACCTTTTGAACTTATGTGTGATGCAAGTGATTATGATATTGGAGTTTTACCAAACTGGAAAAAATCTTTTGAATTAATATGTGATGCTAGTGATTATGCTATTGGAGCTCTTTTAGGACAAAGAGATGATAAAATTTTCAAAGTTATTTACTATTCTAGTAAAACTCTTAATGAAAGTCAAATTAATTATACAACAACTGAAAAAAGAGTTATTAGCAATACTATATGCTTTTGATAAATTTAGATCTTATTTATTTGGAACTCATTGTGTAGTGCATACAGATCATTCTACTATTAAGTATTTAATGAAAAAGAAGGATGCTTAAACCAAGAATTATAAGATGGATTCTTCTTTGGCAAGAATTTGATTTTGTAATAGTAGATCAGAAGGGGATAGAAAGTCAAATGGCTGATCATTTGTCCATGCTTGAATTAGAAACCACTATATTTTTGAAAATGAAATTAATGAACATTTTTCAGAAGAAAAATTGTTCACTATTAATGAGTGGCGTGTTCCGTGGTATGTCGACATTGTGAACTTAATTGTTAGTGATATTATACCCTATGGAATGACATACCAACAGAAGAGGAAATTTATTTCTGAAGCTAAGACTTAGGGTTTCAGATGACCCATTTTTATACAAACAAGGAAATGATCTGATTATTTGAAGATGTGTACCATTAGAAGAAACTTATGAGATTATCCAAAAATGTCATAATTTTGATTTTGAGGAACATTTTGGTGTTGATAAAATAACATACAAAATTTTACAATATGGATTTTATTGGCCTACAATTTTTAGAGATATTAATGCTTAGATCAAAACTCGTGATAGATGTCAAAGAGTAGGCAATATTTCTAGAAGAAATGAGATGCCCCTCAATTATATGCTAGAACGTTGAAATATTTGATATTTGGGGATTAGATTTCATGGGTCCATTTATACCATCTTTCAAAAAAAAAATATTTGATGTTTGGGGATTAGATTTCCTGGGACCATTTATACCATCTTTCGGAAATTTAGAAATAGTAGGCAATATTTCTAGAAGAAATGAGATACCCCTCAATTATATGCTAGAAGTTGAAATATGTAGGCAATATTTCTAGGAGAAATGAGATGCCCCTCAATTATATGCTAGAAGTTGAAATATTTGATGTTTGGATTAATATTTCATGGGACCATTTATATCATCTTTTGGAAATTTATATATTCTGTTAGCAGTGGACTATGTATCCAAATAGATAGAAGCTATTGCTTTACCTTCTTGTGATGCTCAAAGTTTTGCAAAATTTTTGAAAATGAATATATTTTGTAGATTTGGGATGCCAAGTGTTATCATTACTGATGGGGGAAGTCATTTTAAAAATGCTATAATGGAGAAATTATTAAAGAAATATCATATAAATCATAGTATTGCTACTGCTTGTCATCGTCATACAAGTGGTTTGATTGAATTATCGAATCAGGAAATTAAAAGAATTATGGAAAAATCTGTGAATCCAACAAAAATGGATTGGTAAGTCAAACTTGACTATGCTTTGTGGGCTTATAGGACTGCATACAGAACTCCTATAGGAATGTCCCCATATAAGCTAATATTTGGAAAAGCTTGTCACTTACCAGTTGAACTTGAGCATAAGACATATTGGGCGATTAAAGAGTTCAATTATAATTTTAAAGATGCTGGAGAGAAAATATTGTTACAATTAAATGAGCTTGAAGAGATAAGGATTGAATCTTATGAAAGTGCCAAAATTTATAAAGAAAAGATGAAGATGTGGCATGATCAAAGGATTCTTACTAAAAACTTTCAGCCAGGGCAACAAGTTTTGCTATATAATTTAAGGTTAAGATTATTTCCAGCAAACTTAAGTCCAGGTGGATGGGCCCATTTATTGTGATTAAAGTTTATCCTTATGGACCTGTGGATATTAAAGATCCTAAGTCTGAGAAAATCTTTAAATTTAATGGACATAGACTGAAACCTTATTTTATAGGGGATCAACATAAGTTTAATAATGGAATGATGTTGGGTCAACCAAAGAAAGCATTGGTTACTTGAGTTGACGACGTAAAATCAAGCGTTTTGTGGGAGACAACTCATAGTTATCAGTGCATTTTTATTTTGATTGTTGTTTTATGTGTGATTAAGAAAATTTGGGGTAGTATTTTTGAGATTATTATGTGTTAGTATTAATTTTAAGACTTTATTTAGTGATTTAGACATTAAAATGAGAATTTGGACGTTAAGTTGACTAGTGCAAAAATGTGCACTGACGCTTAAGTACCAACTCTGGCGCTTAAGTGCGATAGTTTAAAAACATGTGCAAAATTAATATTCTAGAAGAGAAAACCACCTAGAAGTTCGCAAAAATGTGCCAAGGAAGTTTCTAAATGTGTCTAGGAGTTATTGGAAGGATTTAGGCCTATAAATATAAGCGTTTAGTGAAGGAATGTCACCCCAGATCATTTATAGCCCTGAAGTTTAAGAGAGGGATAGATTTTAAGATGATGTCTTCATGGGAGATGGATTTGAAGAAGAAGGAGGAGACCATGAACGAAATTCATTAGTTAAAGTGCACAAAAGATGTGTAATAATTTCTTAGCCATTAGTATTGAAGGGATATCAGAGAAGATCAAAATAATTGAAAAAACCATGTATGTACTGGAGACTAGGTTATTGGAGATTCATGCACATCTTGAGCATATTGGATGGAAATTGAAAATGTAATTTAGCCACACTAGTTATATAGAGGAAGCAGATAAGGAGATGTTTCTTAATAAAAAGTGGATTGAAGAAGATTGCATCAGAGCACGTCACCACCGTCCGTTTTATCAACTTTATATTCGAGTTGCCCCAAGAGAGACTAATGAAAGACCTGAATTTGTTCCTTCTAATGAATAGTGGAATTAAGTTCCATGTTTGAAGTTATGTTTTTGTGTGTTTAAAGTCATTGTCTTTAAGTGTTTTAGTGTTTAAGACTTGCTTTTAGTGTTTGTGTTACTTAGGTGTTTAATTTTGAAAGATTGTTAAGTGTTTGTATTTAGGAAAATTTTCTCATCCAAGACAATTTGCAATGAGAACTAAGTGTTTAAATGTTTTCGTACTTGTTTGTGAATTAATATAAGTTTATTTGTGTGAAATTTTGTGTTGTTTTAGCCTCAAACTGACATAGTTATTAAAGAGAATTTTGAGATAAAGGAGAGTTACAAGAAGTTGAAAATAGTCATTTAATTGTTATAAGACCATTTAGGGGTGGTTTAATTAAGCAAATAGTATATTTTACTTTAATTTGAAATTTTTGAAAATTGTGCACTGGAGCCTAAGCACCACATCTCACGCTTAAGCGTGAGCAAACCCGAGAGGCAGGCGCCTAAGCGCCACTTACCCGCGCTTAAGCGCTAGTTCACGAAAATTGGTTCGTGAATGATTAAAGGTTAATTTTTTTAGCCAGAAATAGCCATTTTTTAATGCCACCGTCACCTTGTTCCACTCAAGTTTGCTACTTTTGAGGGCTAGAGCACATCTAAAGTGAAGATTTCTTGATGGAATCAAGTGAAATTTTCTAGATCCAAGTTCTTTGAGGTAAGAGCTTTACTTCTATGTAAAAATTTTGGATTTTCACCATGTATTTTGACCACATTTCGAGAAATTCAAAAATTCACTATTCATGGTGAAAAATGAGAAAAAAGGTATGGAAATTACATAAGAAGTTTAGTTGGTTCTTTTGGAAGTTTAATTTAGTAATTTAAACTTGATTTTTGAAGTTATTGTTGGAATTTATCAAATATATAGAATGACACCAAGAATGAAGAGGAGCTAAGGCAAAGCCCTTTTCGATTCGAGTAAATTTGTTAGTTCAAAAGCTCAAGATCGGTATAGTGATGCGTTTCAATCTCACAAATTGATTCAGGGCCATGTTTTAGAAATCTTGGTGGAGATGTGGAAGATTTAATTGTTCGCCTACAGTGGGAACAATTCTATTGTTTCTCAGCAGTTTTATCTATTGTGAGGGAGTTTTATGCAAATCTCTCAGAAGCTGAAGAAAATCGAGTCATGGTTCGAGGGAAGTTGGTACCATTTTTGCCACAGGTAATCAACTTGTTTTACCATTTACCACCGGATACATTATGTTTTTATGCAAATTATAGTCCTACTGAAGTGGAATTAGATGAGATTATTTCTTACTTGACTGTTGGGAGAGGACTTTGGCAGATAACTACTGAAAGGAGAGTTAACTTCCCAACTTCAAAGTTATGTGCACCTTCAAAAGCCTGACACTATTTCATTTCTGCTCGTCTGCTTCCGACCAATCATATCAGTGAAGTGACCAGAGAAAGAGCAACGTTGAAATATTGTATTTAAGAGGGAAAGCTCATCAACATTAGAGCTTTAATCTGTCAGACTATCATCAGTTTTACTACATTTATTACAACTGCAGGTCTGGGATTTACTTCCTTGATCTTTTCTTTGTGTGAGCAGGCTGGAGTTAAATAGATAGCTGGTAGGAAGTGTTATTACCTTTAAAGCCCATCACTAAGGTGAATGTGAAGACTTATTCTGAGCATTCAATTTTTGGCTGGAGAGGAGGATTTTCCAAGAGTTATGGAATGGAGACATCTGTTGCTTCTACATCTGCTGCTTCTACAACTAGACCATCTACCTCACGTGCTTCTACATCTTGAGGTGAGTCTACTGATACCCGAGATGAGTTATTATAGAAGATGATGGATAATATCAATTTTACCAGTGATAAGGTACAAAATTTAGATCTTTTTGCAGATCATACTGATAGTTATAATAGGAGAAAGAGTGATTATGAAGAGAAATTCCACTCATATTTGGAGAGCCTGATTAGAGTTGGCCCAAGTGTGCAATTTCCTCCATATCCTCGATATCCTGATTATGAGCCTGCAAAAAAGTGGTAGAGCGGTGATTCTGAGAATGAGGATTAGGATTGAGATATTTTTATGTTTGTTTATTTTGAAGACTATGTGATGTGGTACTCCTACATTTGCTTTGTGTTGATTTGGACTATGTACTATGTTATGTTTGGGACCTTTTATATTGTTATTATGACGTTGTGTTTTGTTAGTGACCTGTTTTAACATTCTAGGGTAGTAACTATTAATGTGTGTTTAATACTATTTTAGTTAGATTAGGATTGAACTTGTATCTATATCTTTTGAAAAGTTTAAAAATCTAGCAAACTTAGATCTTAAATTTAAATTTCTGAAACTGCTACCATGTATTTTTCTTTTATCATGTTAGTTTGTTTGTTTTTTATGCTNATATTGTGATGTTTGTGTTGGTTAGTAGTTTATTACGAAATTCTAGGGTAGTAACTGTTGTGAGTTTTGTGATTTAGTTAGTTTAGAACTTAAACTTAATTCTATGTCTTTTGCAAAGTTGAAAATCTAGCTAGCACTTAGATTTTAAATTTAAATTTCTGAAACTGCTATCCTGTATTTTTCTTTTATCATGTTAGTTTGTTTGTTTTTATGCTGAGATCATGAAATCAAGTTAGTGTGTTAGTTTGCTTTTATATTTATACCCACTGATTAGAATCTATTGAATCTCTACATGTTAAATTGAAATGAAAATATAGAAAATTTGATCAAAAATTAATTTTACTCCTATTTTTAGTTTTATACTTGTATCATTAGAGTTTAAAAATTCTTGTTAGTATGTTATTTTAAATTTTTTTAGTTTTATACTTATATCATTAGGGTAAAAAAATTCCTTTAAGCATGTTATTCTATGCTGAGATCATGAAATCAAGTTAGTGTGTTAGTTTACTTTTATGTTTATACACACTGCTTAGAAATCTATTGAATCTCTACATGTTAAATTGAAATGAAAATATAGAAAATTTGATCAAAAATTAATTTTACTCCTGTTTTTAGTTTTATACTTATATCATTAGGGTTTAAAAATTCTTGTTAGTATGTTATTTTAAATTTTCATTCCTGCTTATATATATTTGATGCTAAACCGTTTAATCTGTTAAAAATTTAAGTTTGGGGGGATGAAAAATATTTTCAAAATTGGAATTTTAATTTATTCTCAAATGTGCTACATGTGAATTTGATTTGAAAAGAAAAAAAAATGATTATGTATATGAAGTTATATTAGGGAAGTAATTGATTTTAAAAATAAATAAGAAAATTTAGTTAAAATCTTTAGTAATGAAGAAAAACTTTAAGTTAAAAGTTTTTAGATGAGAAAATGATTAATATAAGTAACTATATTTAGCAAGAAAAATTATATTTTTGAAAAATTTAGATAATTTAGACTTTTATTTTTATACTTAAATTTCTTTTATTAAAATAAATTTCAAAACTATTATTATATTTATAAGTAAAAGACTTATATCAAGACTTTGCTTTAGGAAAGGAGAAGTGGAATTCAAATTCATTAAAGACCTATCCACATATAGTTATCCTTTCCTGAAAAAGAAAAAGAAAAGAAAAAGAAAAAAAAAAGAAAAAGAAAAAGAAAAAGAAAAAGAGAAAAAAAATTAGGAATGAGAAGCTTGAGGATTAGTGCCTAATCAAAAATTGGTTCTACATTTGATCTTTTTAAAGTATAAGACTTGAGAAACTCTTAAGCTTATAGATATAATATAGTAAGTAAAATTACTTTTTTGAAAACTTTTTAGTTGAGACAACAAAAGAACTAAATTCTAAATTTGGAAAATCTACAATATATTTCTGAATTAGATAGAAACTCATTTTTTTCTTTTTTCTTAACTTTAAGAATTTCTAAACTTTAAGTTGGTCTCCTTTACTGAATATTTTTTCTAAATTAGACTGCTATATTTCTAAATCAAAATTTTAGTAACTCCAAAGAGAATATTTTTTTCTAAATTGGACTACTATATTTCTAAATCTAAATTTTAGTAACTCCTAAAGAAACACATATACATATCATACATATTTAGTTTTTAAAGATTGAAGTGTCACTTGAGGACAAGTAATATAAGTTTGGAGAATTTTGATACAACTAAAATATATAGTATTTTTAGACACATTTTTATATCTATTTTTGAGATATTGTGCTTTAATGGAAGATATTTTTGTGTTTTTCTTGCAGATACTAGTAAAAAGGGTGAAAAATGCTTAAAGGAGTGGAAAAGGATCAAATTTGGACCAAAAAGGTGAAAAATGTGCAAAAGAGTTTTGGTGCCTAAGTGCCAGATCCGACTCTTAAGCGTCGGTTAAAAGGAGAAGGCAACATCTAAGCATCAGAGGCCCCACGCTTAAGTGGCAGTGGCAGTTATTGGACGAGTAAATTCGGTTTCTGCAAATTTTGAAGAGGTTTTTAAGTCACCCATTGACTTAATAGGTGTTTATAACCACCATGGACAAAAATTATCATTAAATGATGCATCTCTTGGGGAAATACATCAGATCTAGACACATTTTGAAGAGAAACCAATGCACCTTTTAAAAAATTATAAAAGAAAGAAGAGAGGACTTAGAAAAGAGTCTTGAAAGTATTGGAAAGTTTTGAAAGTTCTCATTTGGGGAGTTAGTCCGGAGAGATTTTCAAGCACCAGTTTTACTTTTATTTTATCCTTTTTGTTATTTTATGTTGAGTGATTTGAAAGAAAAGAGAATCAAAGGAACTTCAAGAGCTTGGTGGAGGACTTGAGATAAGATTTTATCGCTTATTTTTAGACTACTTTTGGTTTTAATTGAGACTTGTTGTTGGTTTGACAATGATTTCTTCTTTTGGACTACTTTTGGTTTTAATTGAGACTTGTTGTTAGTTTGACAATGATTTCTACTTTTAAACTACTACTTTTGGTTTTAATTGAGACTTGTTGTTGGTTTGACAATGATTTCTTCTTTTAAACTAAAAGACTACTTTTAGTTTTAATTAATGTATTGTTGGTTTGACAATGATTTCTACTTTTAAACTAAAGTATGGTTTTGTTTTCTCCATACAATATTGTTGGTTTGACAATAATTTCTTCTTTTAAACTAAAGTGTGGTTTTATTTTCTCCATAAATATTGGTTTGACAATGATTTCTACTTTTAAACTAAAGTGTGATTTTATTTTCTCCATGGATTATGAGATTTGACAATGATTTCTACTTTTAAACTAAAGTGTGGTTTTGTTTTCTCCATGGATTCTGAGTTTTTTTATCTTTTTGTTTTAGACTACTTTTGGTTTTAATCGAGACTTGTTGTTGGTTTGACAAGATTTCTTCTTTTAAACTAAAGTGTGTTTCTTATTTTCTCCATGGATTCTGAGTAATTTTCTTTATCTTTCTTCTTAAGATGATAAGTAATTAAGTGTTGGATGGAAGGATTTTAAGTAGTTTTCTTTATCTTTCTCCTTAAAATGATAAGTAATTCTACTTTTTGTTTTAATTGAGACTTTTTTATCTTTTTGTTTTAGACTACTTTTGGTTTTAATCGAGACTTGTTGTTGGTTTGACAAGATTTCTTCTTTTAAACTAAAGTGTGTTTCTTTTTCATGGATTATGAGTAGTTTTCTTTATCTTTCTCCTTAAAATGATAAGTAATTAAAGTGTTAGGATTTTGAGTATTTTTCTTTATCTTTCATCTTAAAATGATAAGTAATTAAGTAATGGATAAATTGAGTATTTTTCCTTATATTTATTCTTAAAATGATAAGTAATTATGTTTTGTACTGAAGTTGTGGAAAGTATTGATCTTCAATGATGGAAGAAGTTGTGATGATTTAAATCCATGCACTTCATTTACTTCTTGATTTGGCTCTAGATGTTAAAATTTGTTGTGAGAACATGTAAGAACTGGGCTGGTAATGTCTCAATTAACAATTGGAAAGAATTATATGAGGTTGTATGAATGAGGATGTAGTTTATATGATTGAGTGCAAATTAATAGGGAAATTTTCATTGAAGGGTGTAGAGTTAGAGGACTTTAAAGTGACAGGTTAAAGCCCCAAACTTAGTTTATTATTTTAGGTTCTGATACGAGATGTTAGACCCGAGGTGGAGGGAATCGAGGGAACTGTAGAGTGAGAGCTAGTATCTTCCCTTCCTAGACAGTCTTCAGAACTATTCAAACTTTAAGTTAGCCAATGTTCTTTATATCATCTCTAGTAAGGGTAAAGAATATTATTGCTCCTATTTAGCAAAACACAATTTGCATACTTCCACAACATAATTCCTATACTTATTATTGATTCATAACAAGAAGAAAGATATTTTTATATTTAGTGCTTTTCTTCTACAAAAGCTCTAGTTATCTTTTTAATTTGTTAATGTTCTATCAAAATATTGAAAATATTAAAAATATTTAAATTTTCATTACTACAAAACATAATCTTTAGTTTAGATAATTATCTTTTTATTAAAAATAGAAAGTTTGCTGTTCAATAGTGCATATTGCGTATTCTCCCTGTGGGTTCGATATCGAGGTCTTAATTAAATAGTCCTATATTACTTGATAACGATATGTATACTTACGTCGTATCCCAATATATATAAATTAAAAGTTAAATTCTTATTTTTTTTATGATCAAGTTTTTGGTTTTTTGCAAATTAAGAAAATATAAGTGAAATGTAATCTCAATTATTGTTGTGCAGTGTATATTAGCTGTATCCAGGGATCATTAGCCTTCAAGGGAAGGGAAGTGAGAGCTCTGTATTGAGAGCCAGTATCCTTTTAGCCTAGACACAGATTTAGGGACTAAACCTAAGATTAGCCAATGATTTTCTATAACACTGAATCACTGAATCAAGGCAGAGAATTAAAATTACTTCTATTTGGTACAATACAAATTTAAACCTTTATCTCATGTCATTTCACCAAAAAGCTCATTGTAGTGGGAAAGATGTTTTTTCATGTGAGAGAACTTCACCACATAAACATAGTTTAGTAGTTACTGTTTTAAACTCTGCATCTAAGTTTTGCTAGTAGTTAATAATTTAGCTTTGTTAGTATCTTACACATTCAAAATTATTGACAGTAATTTCATTTGATTTATGAGAGTTTCCTAGTTAATTTATCATTTCAAATTTAAACCTTCCCCTTGGGATCAATATTTGTGACTTAAACAGAAAGTCTTATATTACTTGATAACGATACGTATACTAGCATAGAATCCCAATTTTAAGTGCTTAACATTATTATTAATTAAATACCACATCAATTTTTTGGTATTGTTGTAAAGCGGAATCAACTTTATAAAATTTACACAACTATATTTCAGCCGGGATCAAGTTTTTGGCACCGTTGCCAGGGAAGGTAATGATAAATTAAATAGATTTGGTAAATTAGGAAATTTGGAGATAAAAATAAATATAAAATATCAAAAAAATTCAAAAATCCAAAAAATATATAACTATATATTTAAGAGTATTTTTAAGAAAATTTTCTTTACTTATTATATTTGTTTATGCCAAATATTGGATTTGAAGGTTTAGTACCTTACGATTCAGAATTAGAATGTACTATTATAAAAATTCAAAAACAACAAAAAGAAATTAAAATTTTGAACTTAATGGTGAATAACTTAAATAATCAAATAAATGAAAATCGACAAAGACCTTTAAAAGATTATGCTAATCCAACAGCAGATGAACTTCACTTAACTATTCAAAATCTTGATGTTGCTGGTAATTCATTTGAGCTTAAACCTGCTATTATCCAAATGATACAAAATAATCAGTTGGGATGAACACCTACTGAAGATCCTAACTTACATCTTGCTAGGTTTCTTGAAATTTGTGCTACTTTTAAGTATGACGGAGTGTCTAATGATGTTTTTAGGCTTAGACTTTTTCCTTTTTCATTAAGGAATAAAGCTAAAGTTAGGTTAAATTCATTAGCATATGGATCTATTAGAACTTGGGGAGAACTATCACAAAATTCTTGGCTAAATATTTTCCACCCCTGAAAACCTCTGAGCTTAAAAACGATATTACATCCTTTTGTCAGTTTGAAGGGGAATCGATATATGAAGCCTGAGAAAGATTTAAGGATCTCCTTAAAAAATGTCCACACCATGCTTTACCAGATTATTTAATTATTCAAACTTTTTACAATGAATTAGTAGGATCACTAAGATCTATTATGGATGCTGCTGCAGGAGGATCTTTAATGTCAAAACTTTTGATGAAGCATACTCTTTAATAGAAGAAATGACAACTAACAATTTTTAGTGGCCCTTTGAATGGGTAAATCGTAAAAGAGTAGCTATTATTCATGAATCTGATGCAATGTCTATTTTAGCATCTCAAATTGCTGCTATATCAAAAAATAATGATCAAATTGGAGTGAACTATTCTCAAATACCACCAGTATTAGAGGAAAGTTCACTATGACAGATAATTGACACTTAATCATCTTATGAAACTTTGAATGCTATTAATAATCAAAATAACAATCCGTATTCTAACTATTACAATCCTGGATGGAAAAACCACCTTAATTTTAGTTGGAATTATTATAACAATTCAATGAACCCCTCAAGAAATTTAAATAATAAAGGAAATCCTAATTATCAACCTTATATTCTCTTGGATGTAACTCTAACCCTAACCCACAAATTAAAGAAAAGATGTTAACGATGGAAAAGGTAATGTTGAATATGGGAAATCAAATACAAAATCAAGATGCTTCTATTAGAAATATTGAAAATCAATTATGACATATTGCTACAGCAGTTAGTAAAAGACCTTCAGGAAATCTTTCGAGTATTATGGAAGTTAATCCTAAAGATCAAAATAAGGAGCAAATTAAAGAAATTTAATTATGAAGTGGAAAAGAAATTGAAATAAGAATCCAAAGAGAAACTCAAGTTGATGATGAGAAGGAAGAGATTGAAAGTGACCATAATGAAAATGAACAAACACAACTTCCTCTAGAAAAACTACTTTCTCCATTTCCTCAACGACTAAAGCAGAAGAACAAAGAAAAACAATTTACAAAATTTTTGGAAATCTTTAAAAAGTTAATGATAAACATTCCTTTCATTGAGGCTTTGGAACAAATGCCAAGTTATGTGAAATTTATGAAAGATATATTAAACAATAAAAGGAAGTTTATAGATCATGAGACTGTAGCACTGAGTGAAGAGTGTAGTGCTATTATCTAGAAAAAGCTTACTGAAAAGTTAAAAGATCCTGGTAGTTTTACTATACCTTGTGCAATTGGTGAAAATTTTATGAAAAAGTCTTATGTGATTTAGGAGCGAGTATCAATCTTATGCCTCTATCAATGTTTAAATGTTTAGATTTAAGAGATATTTCTTTTAGCATTGTAACACTTTAGTTAGCTAATCGATCAATCACTTATCCTAAATGAGTTATAAAAGATGTATAAGTAAAAGTGGATAAATTTATTTTCCCTGTAGACTTTATATTATTAGATATGGAGGAAGATAAAGAGATTCTTTTTTTTTGGGAGACCATTTCTTGCAACAGGGGGAGAGATGATAGATGTGCAAAAAGGAGAATTAATAATGAGAGTTAATGATCAAGAAGTAACATTTAATGAGAGCTGTGATAGATGTGTAAAAAGGAGAATTAATAATGAGAGTTAATGATCAAGAAGTAACATTTAATAATACAAAAGCTATGAAATATCCTGCAATAGAAAAAGACAATGAATGTTTTAGGATGGAAGTTACTAATTATCGCTATGAAATATTCTGTAATAAAACACAATGAATGTTTTAGGATGAAAGTTACCGATTATCTAAGTAATGAGCAATTTAAGAAAGAGTTTGAAGAAAATTTAGGCAAGATGAATTTAATGATAATGTGGATGAAATAAAAGAAGAAAATTTAGATTATATTCAAGACACATTTGAAACTTTAGATTTGTTGGAAAATTATAATAAAAAATCTTATTCCTTCAAGTGTTAAACCACCTGAACTTGAACTGAAAGTATTACCTGCTCATTTAAAATATGTGTTTTTAGGAGATTCCTCTACATTGTCTCTTATTATATCTTCTAATTTAACTGAAATTTGAGAACAACAATTAATAAAAATGTTAAAAAGATATAAAAAAGTTTTCGGACAGACTTTAGCAGATATTAAAGGAATTAGCCCTTAAATTTGTATGCACAGAATTTTATTAGATGAATAATATGAATCTAAAGCTGATCCTCAGAGGAGATTAAACTCAATAATGAAAGAAGTTGTTAAGAAAAGAAATTTTAAAATGGTTAGATGTTGGAATTATATATCCTATTTCAGACAATGTTTGGGTAAGCCCAATTCACTTTGTTCCAAAGAAAGGAGTGACCTTTGAAGTAAATAAGAAAAATGAATTAATTCCAATAAGACAAGTTACTAGTTGACGAATTTATATAGACTATAGAAAATTAAACATGGCCACCAGGAAATATCACTTTCCTTTACTCTTTCTAGATCAAATGTTGGATAGATTGGCTGGAAACTAATATTAGTGCTTTTTAGATGGATATACCAGTTATCATCAAATTCCAATTGCTCCTGAGTATTAAGAAAATACAACATTTACAAGCACTTATGGAACATTGGCTTTTCATAGAATGCCTTTTGGACTATGCAATGCACCTGCGACATTTCAAAGATGTATCATATCAATATTTAGTAATTTGATTGAACATGGAATAAAAGTATATATGGATGATTTCTCTATGTTCGGGGCTTCATTTGAATTAGGCTTACATAACTTAGAAAAAGTTTTGTAATTATTTGAAAAATTAATCTTGTACTAAATTAGAAAAAATATCAATTTATGGTTGCAAGAGGAATTATTCTTGGGCATAAAATTTTTGAAAATGACATCGAAGTAGATCCTGTAAAAATTCAAGTTGATGAAAAATTACCACCACTGACTACGGTCATAGGGGTAAGAAGTTTTCTAGGATATGTTGGTTTCTACAGGCGTTACAAGAAAATTTTTTCAAAAATTACTAAGGCATTATACCAACCTTTAGAAAATGATAAAAATTTGATTTTAATGAGGAATGCATAAAAGCTTTCAAACTATGTAAAGAGAAATTAATCACTACACCTATAATAGTCCCACCTGATTGAGAAAAACCATTTAAAATAATGTGCGATGCTAGTGATTATGCTATAGGAGTTGTTTTAGGAAAAAGACAACAAAATTTTCAAAGTAATATATTATGTTAATAAAACTCTAAATGATGCTCAAATTAACTACACTACTACTGAAAGAGAGTTATTAGTTGTTGTTTATGCCTTTGATAAATTTAGACCTCACTTAATTGGAACTACATGTATAGTGCATACAAATCATTCTGCTATTAAATACTTGATGCAAAAGAAGGATGCTAAACCCAAGATTAATTAGATGGTACTTCTATTACAAGAGTTTGATTTTCTGTAGTGGATAAAAAGGAAAATGATAATCAAATAGCTAATCATTTGTCTAGACTAGAAAAGAAAATATTAACTAATTTTGTAAATAAAATTTTAGAAAATTTACTTGATGAACAATTATATAGTATTGATGAAATGAATATACCGTGATATGCCGATATAGTAAATTATATTGAAGTGATATTCTACCACCTAATATTAAAAATCAACAATTAAAGAAATTTATATATGATTCAAAATTCTATTTTTTGGATGACCCATATTTTTATAAATAATGTAAAGATCTAATTATTAGAAGGTGTGTGCCATATGAAGAAACTCAATAAATAATTGAAAGATGCATGATTTTGAATTTGGAGGACATTTTTGGAATAAATAGAACTGCTTATAAAATTTTGCAAGCTGGATTTTATTGGCCTACTCTTTTTAGAGATGTTAATGAATATATTAAAACATGCGATCAATGTAGGAGAGTAGGAAATATTTCTAGAAGAAACAAAATTCCTCTAAATTACACATTGGAAGTTGAAATTGCAAGTATGAAATATCTATAGAAGAAATGAAATGCCTCTAAATTACACATTGGAAGTTGAAATTTTTGGTGCGGGGATTAGATTTTATAGGACCATTTATGCCTTCATTTGGAAACCTAAATATATTACTTGCAGTTGATTATATGTCCAAATGTATTGAAGATGTTGCTGAACCTAAATGTGATGCTCAGAGTGTTTCAATTTTTTTTTTAAAAAATATTTTTACAAGATATGAAATGCCGAGAGTTATTATGACTGATAGAGGATCCTCTTTTAGAAATAAGAGAATCAGAAAATCAATTAAAAATATGATATTATTCATAAATTCTCTACTGCTTATCATCTTTAGACTAGCGGTCTAGCAGAAATATCAAATCGTGAAATAAAACAAATTTTAGAAAAACTTGTAAATCCCTATAAATTAGATTGGTATGCTAGATTAGATACTACATTATGGGCATGCAGAACTGCTTATAAGACTCCTATTAGAATGTCCCCATACACACTTATTTTTGGAAAAACATGTCACTTACCAGTAGAATTGGAGCATAAAGCATTTTAGGCTATTAAGAAATTTAATTATAATCTAAAAGACTCTAGTGAGAAAAGATTATTGCAACTCAATGAACTTGAGGAGATTAGAAATGAAGCATATGATAATGCAAAAATCTATAAAGAGAAAATGAAAATATGACATGATTGAAAGATTTTTAAGAAGAAGTTTGAACCTGGACAAAAAGTTTTATTATATAATATAACATTGAGTTATTTTTAGGAAAATTGATATCCAGATAATTAGGACCATTTAAAGTAATTAAATTCTATCATTATAGAACTATTGTTATTAAGGATCATAAATCTGGAAAGATATTTAAAGTTAATGGGCATCAATTGAAACATTATTATGAAAGACACATACCACAATTTAAAGAAGTTTTAATGTTTAGTCAACCCAACTAACAAATGGCACGTCGGGCTAACGACGTTAAGATAAGTGCTTTGTGGGAGACAACCCATATATATTTATATATATTACTGTTTGGTTTAATAAGTGTATTTATATCTTAAGAAGTAATATTATTTTTGAGTCCTACACAACTTTATCTATTTAAATTAAGAAAAATATTGGTATTGGAGGAAAACTTGGAATCAAATTGAACAAAAAAAATTAAAAGATACAAATTTGGTTTCTGGCGCTAGATTGGGTGCCGACGATGCCCGCCTATTTGACCACGGTGCCGACAACGCCATCAGGAGCGCAGACGGCGTCCAAAATAGTTTTTCATGTATAGAGCAGTTTCAGCAGACTTTAGTTGGATTTTGTTCTTCAATAACCTCTGAGAGGTGTTTTTCAAGTCCTAAAAACTACCTTGAACGTTCAGAAACTTCCTTATTTTGAATTCCATGACTTCCAATTCCAGAAATACTTCAAATATGGAGTTTTCAATAGAAGAAAGTTTATTAGTTTTGATGCATAGAGATTATATGAAAAAGTCTTCACGATGAGGAGACTTATCAAGAAGAGAGGCTTTGTCAATCATGGATTGAGTAATCCAAGCTCACAAATTGAGAAAATCATTGTGCAGAGGCGTTCGACAGTTCTGTGCTACACTGCCGCTGCAGTTGTAATGCTAGTAGTCAAGGAGTTTTATGCTAACATACATTGAATAAACCAAGGAGTCATCTTCATTTGAGGTAAGACTGTACCATTTACTCCGACTCGAATTAATGATTTGTATATGATAGAAAATATTCCAATATGTTATTATACAAATTTTACCCCGATGAGAGATATGATGCAAGAATTATATAATTTTCTGATAGATAAAAATGATAATTGGGAAATCATAGATGAGGGATACGTTAGTTTCTCTGCTTCGTTCCTTAATCCAATTTCAAAACAATGACATTTTTTCATATATACAAAACTACTCCCTACCATGAAGATTAGTAGAGTTGCAAGAGAAAGTGTCATTTTAAACTATTGCATTCAAATGGAAAAACCCGTTGATGTGGGGCCGATTATCTTCAAATATGCTATGGGTATTACTGTGAATAGACCAATATATGAACTTGAACATCCTTCTACAATTTTCCTACTTTGCAGTCAATCTCAAGTTCCATATGAAAGTTGGGAAAAATTTTAATTACCTTAGGAGCCCATGATTCCTATTGATGACTGACCAAAGTAAAATATGTTGAGATTTTCATACCTCTTTTATAATGTTTTTAATGATATTACACTTTAAAGAAAGGCATTTTTTATGTTTTGTTGGAGGAATGATGAATTAAGGTCAATGGAGCAAAAAGAAGCAAAAATGATCGAATTTGGAGCAAAATGGACCAAAATGTGGAGAATTGCACTAGGGCGCCGATGGCGTCATCGACGCCGCCGACGGCAAGCTTTTCCCAAGGCTACAAGACAAAAATCTCCAAAAGGCCGCCGACGGCGGCATCGACAGTTATGTGTACTTGTACAATGGATAAGTCTGGATTTTGGAGGGTGCATAAGCAACTCTTGGGAAAACTCATCCACATCTTTAAAGAGAAGATTTTGGCCAAAAATAGAGGAGTCCTGGAGGTTATATAGGTTCCATTAGTGTGTAGAGAGCTTGCTAGAGCGTGTAACTGTGAGGAATTCTTTGAGAAATTGTAAGAGTGGAGGGAAAGTGAGAGATTTCTTCCTCGCTAATTTGAAGAGGAATTCCGTGTGTTGTAAAGAAAGGAAGAGATTCAGAGGAACTTTAAGGAGTGTTCTGAAGAAGAATTCTGTGTGTTGTAAAGAAAGGAAGAGATTCAGAGGAACTTCGAGGAGTTTTCTGGGAGAAATTAGAGATAAGTTTATTTATTATTGTAGTTTCTATGACTTTGATTTTATATAGGTGAAATTAGAGATAAGTTATTTACTTGTTGTAGTTTGTATGACTTTGATTTTATATATGAAGTCGAGAAATTTAGAGATAAGTTATTTACTTTTCATAGTTTGTATGGCCTTGATTTTATATATGAATTTCGAGTTTTGTTGTGCTTTCCCCAAAAGTTATGAGTAGTTTTCTCTGTCTTTCTCCTTGTGTAGAGATTTGTGAAATGGTGATTTGAATTGGTAAAGGCATGAAAATATTTAAGAAATTATGATGATCTTTTCACTTAAATCTTAATTTACTTTCAATCTGGCCAATTGATTTGTTAAAATATGTTGAGTTTTACAACTACTTTGATCTTAATTTACTTTCAATCTAGCCAATTGATTTGTTAAAATATGTTGAGTTTTACAACTAAAGAGAATAATACATCCAAGATTCTGGGAGGTCAAAGCCCTTGGAAGTTGGGTGCAAATAAATAGGGAAATTCTTTCAATCTGGCCAATTGATTTCGATCTTAATTTATTTTCAATCTGGCCAATTGATTTGTTAAAATATGTTGAGTTTTACAACTAAAGTGAAGATTACCAATCTGGCCAATTAATTTGTTAAAATATGTTGAGTTTTACAACTAAAGTGAAGATTACACAATCTGGTCAATTGATCTGTTAAAATATGTTGAGTTTTACAACTAAAGTGAAGATTACATCTCAAGAATCAGGGAGGTCAAAGCCCTTGAAAGTTGGGTGCAAATATGATATTCAATCTAGCCAATTGATTTGTTAAAATATGTTGAGTTTTACAACTAAAGTGAAGTTTACCAATCTGGTCAATTGATCTGTTAAAATATGTTGAGTTTTACAACTAAAGTGAAGATTACATCTCAAGATTTGGGAGGTCAAAGCCCTTAGAAATTGGGTGCAAATAAATAGGGAAATGAAATTATCGGGCATAGAATTGGAGATTTGGGGAGGTCAAAGCCCTTGGAAGTTGGGTGCAAATAAATAGGGAAATAATATTATCGGGCATGGGAGGTCAAAGCCCTTAGAAATTGGGTGCAAATAAATAGGGAAATGAAATTATCGGGCATAGAATTGGAGATTTTGGAGGTCAAAGCCCTTGGAAGTTGGGTGCAAATAAATAAGGAAATAAAATTATCGGGAGTAGAATTGGAGATATTTGATTTGTTAAAATATGTTGAGTTTTACAACTAAAGTGAATATTACATCCAAGATTCAGGGATAAATTTGTTAAAATATGTTGAGTTTTACAACTAAAGTGAAGATTACATCCAAGATTCAGGGAGTAATTTGTTAAAATATGTTGAGTTTTACAACTAAAGTGAAGATTACATCCAAGATTTAGGGAGGTTAAGCCCTTGGAAGTTGGGTGCAAATAAATAGGGAAATAATATTATCGGGCATAGATTTGGAAACCTTGGAAGTTGGGTGCAAATAAATAGGAAAATAATATTATCGGGCGTAGAATTGGAGATTGCATTGGAAGTTGGGTGAAAATAAATAAGGAAATAATATTATCGGGCGTAGAATTGGAGATTTTAGAGTGACAGAAATTGGGTGCAAATAAATAGGGAAATGAAATTATCGGGCGTAGAATTGGAGATTTTAGAAAATGACAGACTAAAATCCCCAATTCGGTCTAATTTGGGTGCAAATAAATAGGGAATTATTATTATCGGGCGTAAAATTAGAGATTTTAGAGTGACAGACTAAAATCCCCAATTTGGTCCTATCGTTTGGGTGCTGCTGTGTAGATGTTAGCCCTCAGCTGAGGGGAACGTGGGAGCTCCAAAGTGAGAGCCAGTATCCTCCCAGCCTAGCCGCAGAATCAGTAACCAAGCGTAAGATCAGTCAATGTTTTTTATGCCTGGACCAAAGGGTAAAGAATATGTATACTCCTATTTGACACAATATAAGTTGAACTAATTCATTTTATCCATTCACTATAATTTCTTGACAAGGAGAATGATGCTTTCTTAGATATTGAATATCACGTCGAACCTTCATTAGTATAATTAATTATTTAATAATTATTAAAATTACATATTTATTTCAATTAAACCCTCATTAGCATAATTAGTTATTTATGAGTTATTAAGAAAATTACATATTTATTTCAATTGTCTATTATTAACCCTAACTTTCTATCATTAGTTATTTATTAGTTATTCAAATTATCTACTTATTCAAAGGTTACTAGTGGCAGATAAGCAAATTGAACGCCGTTGTTGTAGTTGAAGTATTACTTTTTATTAAGCCTTAGTTCGTAGTATTCTATTTCTCCCTGTGGGATTGATAACTAGGACTCCATTAGAGCCCTTTATCACTTGTGCGATACGTATACTTGCATTGAAAAATTTGACTTTGACATTATTGAATATTATATCTATACATCTTTATTAAATCAAACACATATATAAATAAAGTCGCAGTCAAGATTTTGACACCGTTGCTGGAATTTAAATCTTCTAGTAGCGTCATCAAATTCTTGTAATTGTTGATTTACAAAAAAAAAGGTCGGTCAAGTTTTTGGCGCTGTTGCCGGGGATTTAAATCTTCTAGTAGTGTCATCAAAGTCTTGTAATTGTCGATTTACAAAAAGAAATAGGTCGATCATGTTTTTGGCGCCGTTGCTGAAAGAATTTTAAGAGTAATGAACATATTAGAATTATTAAAAAGTTTTTACTTAAATTGCAACTTATCTATATATTTATATATTTATATTTATATTTTTTAATTATATTACTGAGTACTAATTTTAAATTCTATGCCTCAAATTTGGACCTAAAAATCTTATACCATACGATTCAGAATTAGAACGAAGAGTTAAAAAAATTAAAAAATTAAAAAGAAAACCTAGAAATTGTGATAGAATGGAAAACATTATGAACAATCAAGGAATAGAGAATGAACACCAACCTAGACCCTTAAGAGATTATGCAAATTCTATAATATATGAAATTCACTTATCTATCCAAAATCCTGATGTAGCTGCTAATTCATTTGAGCTTAAACCCGCTATTATCTAAATGGTACAAAGCAATTAATTTGGAGGTACACCAAATGAAGATCCTAACTTACACCTCGCTAGTTTTTTAGAACTATGTCAGTTTGGAGGTACACCAAATGAAGATCCTAACTTACACCTCGCTAGTTTTTTAGAACTATGTGCTACACCAAATGAAGATCCTAACTTACACCTCGCTAGTTTTTTAGAACTATGTGCTACTTTTAGGATAGAGTCTCAAACGATGCTATTAGACTTAGACTTTTTCCTTTTTCACTGAGGGATAAAGCTAATAGAGTTTCAAACGATGTTGTTAGACTTAGAATTTTTTCTTTTTCACTGAGGGATAAGGCTAAGATGTGGTTAAATTCTCAAACGATGCTATTAGACTTAGACTTTTTCCTTTTTCACTGAGGGATAAAGCTAAGATGTGAACTTACACCTCGCTAGTTTTTTAGAACTGTGTGCTACTTTTAAATATGACAGAGTTTCGAAAGATGCTACTAGACTTAGAATTTTTCCTTTTTCACTGAGAGATAAGGCTAAGATGTTGTTAAACTCGTTAGCATCTGGATCTATTAGAACTTGGGGAGAACTGTCACAAACAATTTCTATCCAAATATTTCCCTCCATCGAAGACTGCTAAACAAAGAAATGACATAACATCGTTCTGTCATATTGATGGAGAGTCAATATATGAAGCTTGGAAGAGATTTAAAGATCTTCTTAGGAAATGCCCTCGTCATTCGTTACCAGACTGGTTAATAATTCAAACCTTTTATAGTGGATTAGTTGGATCTCTTAGATCGATTATAGATGCTGCGGCTGGTGGTTCTTTAATGTCAAACTCTTTTGATGAGGCTTATTCATTAATAGAAGAAATGGATACAAACAATTTTCAATGGCCCTCTCAGCGGGTAAATCCTAAAAGAGTAGCTAGTATCCATGATTCTAATGCAATATCTATGTTAGCGTCGGAGATTGCTCCAATATCAAAGAAATTAGATCATTATGGGATGAATCATTCTTCAACACCTCCTATGATGGAAGAAAATTCATTTGGGCAATTTTTGGATGTTCAACCTTCATATGAAACCTTAAATGCTATTAATAGACCCAACAAACCATATTCGAACTATTATAACCCAGGTTGGAAGAATCATCCAAATTTAATTGGAATAAAAATTCTTCTACAAATCAACATGGGCAAACAACTCAGTAAACCCATTAGGACATTCATCCAACCAAGGAAATATTAACTATAACCTTCTTATATAATACTCAAATTAAGGAGAAGAAGTTATCTATGGAAGGACAAACAACCCAGTGAACCCATTAGGAAATTCATCCAACCAAGGAAATGTTAACTATAGATCTTTTTTTCCTTCAGGATTTAACAGTAACACTCAAATTAAGGAAAAGAGGTTATCTAAGGAAGAGCTAGTGAACCCATTAGAAAATTCATCCAACCAAGGAAATGTTAACTATAGACCTTCTTATCCTCGAACAACCCAATGAACCCATTAGGAAATTCATCCAACCAGGGAAATGTTAACTATAGACCTTCTTATCCTCCAGAATTTAGTTAATACTCAAATTAAGGAGAAGAAGTTATCTATGGAAGAGTTGATATTAAACATGGGTCAAAAATTACAGAATCAAGGAAATCAATTACAGATTCAAGGAAATCAATTACAACATCAAGAAACTGCTATTAAGAATATTGAAAACCAATTAGGGCATATCGCTACTGCGCTTAGTAACCGAACATTAGGAACTTTTCCAAGTACTGTAGAACCAAATCCTAAAAATCAAGAAAAATAGCAAATCAAGGCAATTCAATTACGAAATGGAAAAGAATTGGAGACAAGAGTGCAACAAGAAATAGAAACTGAAAAAAAGAAAGTGGATACTGAAAAAGAAAAGGATCATGAATACCTAAATTTAGAGTATCCATTTACACTAATGAAAATTACTGTGGAAAAACCTCCACCACCGTTTCCTCAAAGATTGAAGCAACATAAACTAAAATTTTAAGAAATTCTTAAGAAGTTAACGATGAATATTCCCTTTGTAGAAGCTTTATAGCAGATGCCCAATTATGTGAAATTTATGAAAGATATTCTGAATAAAAAAAGGAAGTTCAAGGATAACAAAACTGTTGCACTTAGTGAAGAGTGTAGTGTAATTATTCAGAAAAAGCTTCCTGAAAAATTAAAAGACTGGTAGTTTCACTATACCATGTGTTATCGGTGAAAAATTCTATGGAAGAGCTTTATGTGATTTAGGAGCCAGCATTAACCTTATGCCTCTATCAATTTTCAAAAGATTAGGATTAGGAGAAGTCTCACGGAGACAACATTAATCTTATGTCTCTATCGATTTTCAAAAGATTAGGATTAGGAGAAGTCTCACCTACTTCTGTAACTCTTCAGAATTTTCAAAAAACTAGGATTAGGAGAAGTCTCACCTACTTCTGTCATTAATCTTATGCCTCTATTAATTTTCAAAAGAATAAGATTAGGAGAAGTCTCACCTACTTCTGTAACTCTTCAATTAGCAGATCGATCAGTTACATATCCTAAGGNAAGTCCTTTGATATGCATGCACAAAATTATAATAGATGAATAATATAAACTAAGAGTTGATCCACAAAGGAGATTAAACCCTATAATGAAAGAAGTAGTAAAAAAGGAAATTTTGAAATGGTTAGATACTGGAAATTATATATATCCTTTTTCAGATAGTGCATGAGTAAGTCTAATTCATTGTGTACCAAAGAAAGGAGGAGTGACTGTTGAAACGAAAGAAAAATTAATCACAGCCCATATTATAGTTTCACCTAATTGGGAGAAACCATTTGAACTGATGTGTGATGCTAGTGATTATGTTATTGGAGCTGTTCTTGGACAAAAGTATGAAAAGATTTTTAAAGTTATATAGTACGCTAGTAAAACTCGAGGCTCTTTTTGGACAAAGATATGAAAATGTTTTTAAAGTGATATACCATGCTAGTAAAACTCTTAATGATGCTCAAATTAACTATACTATTACTGAAAAAGAGCTACTTGCAATCGTATATGCTTTAAACAAATTTGATCTTATTTAATTGGAGCTAAATGTGTTGTGCACACTGATCACTCAGCTATTAAATATCTGATGCAAAAGAAGGATGCCAAACCAAGGTTGATAGATGGGATGTTATTGATACAAGTATTTGATCTTGTAGTTATTGATAGAAAGGGAACTGATAATCAAATTACTGATCATTTGTCAAGATTAGAAAACCATGAATTATCTGATGCAGAAAATGAAATTACAGACAGTTTCCCTGATGAACAACTTTATAATATTAGTGAGTGGAAAATACCATGATATGCTGATATTGTTAATTATATTGTAAGTGATATTTTGCCACCTATGCTGACATTGCAACAACAAAGGAAATTCATTCATGATGCGAAAGCATTTTTTTGGGATGAACCTTATTTATATAAACATTGTAAGGATTTGATTATGAGAAGATGTGTACCTTATGAAGAAACTGAACTGATCATTCAAAAATATCATGATTTATAATTTGGAGGGCATTTTGGGAGCGATAAAACTATCTATAAAATTTTACAAGCTGGATTTTATTGGCCTACTATATTTAGAGATGTTTATAGATATATAAAAACTTGTGATCGATGTCAACGAGTAGACAATATATCTAGAAGAAATGAAATGCCTCTAAATTTCATATTGGAAGTTGAGATCTGTTATGTTTGGGGATTAGATTTTATGGGACCATTTATTCTTTCATTTGGGAACTTATATATATATATTAATTGCAGTAGACTACGTCTCCAAGTGTATTAAAGCACAAGCTTTACCTCGCTGTGACGCTAAAAGTGTTTCAAGAATTTTAATGAAAAATATTTTCACTAGATACAGAATGCCTAGGATGATTATTACTGACGGAGGATCCCATTTTAGGAATAAATATATTCAGAGATTGACAGAAAAATTTAATATTATTTATAGAATCTATATTGCTTATCACCCTCAAACCAGTGGATTAGCTGAAGTTTCTAATAGAGAGATTAAACAAATACTTGAAAAGACTGTAAACCCTGATAGAATAGATTGGTCCACTAGATTGGATACCGCATTATGGGCTTACAAGACTGCTTATAAAA
>JXCR01138132.1:42060-62645 GCA_002079205.1 Phalaenopsis hybrid cultivar
AAAATATTTTAAAATTTTAACATGACCTTTGGTATTAGAGGGTAACTTTAGATAAATATATTTATGTTTCTAAATATATAAGTAAACTTAAGTAAAAAAATTTAAATAGTAACGTTTAATTTTAGAGATTATGATATTTGCTATGATAGAATAAGACTATGTTTTTCTATTTTAAGTAAAGGAATTTGTATTTTTGATGTATTAAAAAACTTAGAGATTCATGTAAGAAGAAAAGATTAAAACTTTCTGAAAAATCTTTAAAGTTAATATAAATTTATAAAGTGAAGGAATGTGAAAAGTTTTTAACTTTCTAAAAAGGATAGTGAAGTTCAAAATCATTAAAAGCTATCCAAATATAATAATCCTCTCATAGAAAAAATAAAGAAAAGAAAAAGGATTGAAAATGATCATGAAGGAACAAATTCAGGTAGGAGTTCCATGAATTGTAGCGCCTTAAACCCTAAACCCTAAACCCTAAACCCTAAACCCTAAAATGATCCTGAAAAGAAATAGAAAAAAAAAAGAAAAGAAAGGAAAAAAGAAAAAAGATTGAAAATGATCCTGAAAAGAAAAAGAAAAGAAAACAAAAGAAAAGAAAAAAAGATGTGAGGAGAAGCTTGAGGAGATGCCTAATTAAAAAATGACTTCACTTGAATCAACTTAAAGAAGAAGGCTTGGCTCCATTTTCTAAACTTATATTTCAGTATTAGAATATTTATTAGTAAAGATTCATGAAGTTCTTTTTTATATGGGTACTCTAAGTCGCTTTAATATGAATAATTTGCAATTTTCCTTAAAAAGGATAGAGAATAAAAAATCTTAGACTTGACTGCCACGTATTCTTATACCTTTTGTATTAACTGGAGTTATTTTGAATTTTTCTTCAGTGATACTATTATATCTAGTGAACTAAGATATGAAGATCTAGAAGTTAAAATCTTTACCATAAGTCATATTTTTATGTAGTAAAAGAGTTACTTGAGGACAAGTAACATTTAAGTTTGGGGGATTTTGATAACCAAAAAATATATGCATTTTTAGACATATATTTTATACATATTTTTGGTGATATTGCACTTTAATGGAAGGTATTTTTTATGTTTTATTGCAAGTTGTTGATTTTTAGGACTTGAAGCAAAAAGAAAGCAAAAAAGGATAAAATTTGGAGTCAAAATGGAGAATTTAAAAAAAATGTTCAGTGCCGACGACGTCGTTTGACAGAGAAGGCAAAATTAATTAAATGTCCTCTAGAGCCGACAACGACAGTGTTGGTGCAGACTCTGTTTCTAGAAGATTCAATAAATTTGGACACTTTTTGAAGAGTTTTTGGATGCACTTATTAGAGAACCGACCTAGGCTCTATTTAGGGCCGAAATTTGATCAGAAAACCACCCCCCTTTGCATCATTGCGCATTCTTCCATTCATTTCAGTTTTCTTCTTCACACGCCTACATTCCACACCATGAGTTAGTTATTGTCTTTATAGTTTAGAGTTTCAATGGTGAGTTTAAGTGTGAATTCTTCTCTAAGAAGTGTTGGAGAGGAAGAGAAGTGAGAGATTTCTTCTTCCTATGTTTCTTAAGAGAGGCTACAAGGGATTTGCTTTGAGAAAAAAGTTTCACATAAGTGTTGTTTCTTTATTATTGTTGTATGAACTTTCATTTATGTATAACATTTTGAACATATTATATTGTTCCATTAATCATCTAAAATGTAAATTATCCTATTGCTCAATGAACCTTGATATTTCATCTATCCCAAGAAATGAAGGAAGTTAGATAGTCACTTAACATTTCATTTGACAGTTAGATGAATGAGTACCCTAAAGAGCAAGTCCAAAGTCATTAAGAATTTTAATACCCAGAGTTAAAGCAGGGCCTAAAGTGTTTGAAAGTGCTTATCAATTAATTAGGTTCATCTTTTCTAATCCCAATTAAGATAATTCTTACATATCAAACCTTGTTCACTATTAAGCCCTCTTGATTTTAATATATTATTATTTTAAAGTAATTTTATAATAAATAAGTATTATGTAAAATGAATTCCTACTTCTAATTAGTATCAGACTTAGCATTCAATCATCAATTAGTTGGCTTCAAATGAGTGAAATATTATCTTCATAACCTAAACCCAATACCTTAGGATCATCTTAATTGAATTATCTTCCAAATCATGATAATTATCAAAATTACAATTTTACCATTTTCATAAAAATGATGACAAATTGATTTCTACCTCTTAGCCCTTCATATTTCAATCACTCTAGAGATTTTGTTATAATCAATATTACCCTACCCTTAGTTTAATCTTAAAATTTAATTAAGGTAGTAAAATTCCAAAATTAGCATTTTTCCCCTAGGGCTCCCTATCCTATAACTTATCAAATGTAAATCAAGTGACCTTGAAATTTTCATGGAGACTCAATCATGAGTTAATTAAAAATGTCAGAGGAGAAGATGTGGTATCTTAGATTTTTATTCAATTTATATTATTATTCTAATTCAAAAATAAGAGTTTTTAATATTAATTTATTTGATTAATCAAAATAAGATTTTTGGTCATAAGAGAATTATTAGAGGTTCACCTAGGTCAAAGGAACACTTAGGCAAAATTTCATGATTTTTTTTAAATTATGTTTTATTATAACTATTTAATAAATTTTAGTTATTATTTAAATTTTATTTTAAATTTTGGAAATTACCTTTTATATTTTTATTAAAGATCCCTAAGTTTAAGCAACTCAAAGAAATAAATTTCATATTTTTTGACTTATATTTCATTTATTATAATTGTTTTAATGAGAAAATAAGGAAAATATATTTTAGGCTTTTAAAAATTTATAATTAATTTAGAAATATTAAGAAACATTTCTAAAGAGCCCTAAGTAATTAGCGAAAAATTATGCACATTTTAGACTATTTTCATATTTTTGAAATTCTTAATTATTTTTAATTATTTTTAATTTAAAGCTTAGCTCAAAAACTCAAATATTTTCTTAAAAAATAATTTTTATTTTTCCTAAATGCCCCTGGTTAGAAGGAACTTAGAAAACCACTTTTCATAATTTTTCTATTTCTATTTAATTTAATATAGTTTTTTTGTACAAAAATACAGTTTTTCTTTGAAAATCAACTTTAGTACTTAAACATACTCAAATAAATTTCAATTTTTTTACAGTAAGTTAACATGATTTTTATTTACAATGTGGAATTGGTTTCATTAATTTTTAAATTCTATTTAATTCAAATAAATTAATATAAATTTTAGGAATTTAGCTTGCTATAGAAATATACAAAATTATCCAAACTATCTTGATATTTTTCCTAAGCTTCCCTAACCACATAAAACTTAATAAAATTCATTCCATATTTTTCCAAGTGATAATTTAATTTCTATAATTAATTTAAGCCAAAACAGCCATCCAAGCCTGGAAAGTAGGGTTACATGCATAGAGATGCTCTCTAACCTTAGAAAAATTAGAGAACATCTGCTCTGTTAAGAGGAAAGAACCCTCAAAGTTTCAAGTTTAGATGAATAATATTTAATCAATTAAAACTAAAACATCTCAAAGGCTATTTAATTAATTAAAAATTAGAGACTCGTCAAATAATTTTTAATTTTGGTCCACATTATTCTCCTCTATTTACTAAGCAAGAAAGTATTATTTTATTTTTATGATTTTTCTGTGCAAAGATTTGATTTATTTAATTCATTTAAACCCTATTTTCCTACTTATCTACACTGCACTGACTGGGTCGTACGACGCTCCGAAAGACCACGCGTCGCTCCGCTATTTGACACCACCTTTTGACTCAGCTGCCACGCGACCCACAGTTCATATTCTATTCCCTCTTTCAGCTTCATCATGAGCATCCATTTGATACATGTACAATCAAACGACTGTGAGTCATCATCCCCAATGGCCAGAACTTGTGAACCATGTAACTTCAAACCCTAAGATCTCTCTCAATATCCAACCAAATCACATAGGATTTGTTCGTACACCTTCATCTACTCAAGACAAACACATCTTTATGGTTACAATGCTATGAAATACAATTTCCCTTTACAATTGGTGAAATCCAAGCTCAAAATTAGGGTTAGTGAGCTATTCCTTTGTGTAAGAGGGGAGGCCTCAACCAGATGCTTGTGGAAGCTTTAGTGGAGTCCAAAGAACCTTCTTGATGTATCTTTTTTTTCTAGTAAATGGTCCAAGTATGAGTTCAGTGAAAAGGTGTAGTTGCCTTGGTCTAGAGGTGGGTTGCAGTGCTAGGGACAAGGGGGTTTTGATGGCAAACTTCATTGTTTAGCTTAGGGAAGCTAGGGGAAATGTCAATTTGAAGTTTGGTAAAGTTCAAATTGAGTGACAGAAAACCCCTAGATTTAGAACTCAAAATTGAGCTCTCATAAAGGGATTCAAAAGAGGAAAATAGTGGGCTTGAGCTTAGAAGTCCTTGGAAAAGTCCTGAGAGCAATTTGACAGAGTTTCCCCCTGAAAATTGGTTAGTTCTCTCTTTGGCCATAGAAGGGGGAGTTTAAATTGAGGAGGAAGGAGAGGCCACAATGGCTGGCTATTAGGTGCAAAGAGTATATTATGTGGAGGGCTTAGTGGCACAAGTGTCTGCTTGGAGTGAGCCAACACACGGAGTTCAATTTTGGAGTTTTGGCAGAGGGGTTGCTCTTGGTTTTGGTGTTTTACAACCACTAGGCTGGCCAGCAGGGCTAGGGGTGGAGGCCAGAGGAGTCAGTGGAGCCAAAGGGATGCTAATATTGGTTAACCCTTAATGGTTAAGGCTGATGGCAAGTGTATCTTGGTTTATGAAAAATATGAGAAGAGATTCCCTAAATCAAGAGACCATTAGTTCATGGCTCAGGTTAAGTACGTTAGGTGGGTCTAGCCTGGTTACTAGGGTCCAAAGGGTGGCTGTGGTGGCTTTGGCTTGATCAATTTGATTTGGTTTGGTCAACTTTAGAGCATGGGTTCAATTTTGGGAATTTTTTATTGAAATTGGGTTTGGGTTGGGCTAGTAATGAAATTGATCTCGATTGATTCATTAATATGGTGTAGATGATTGTCACAATGAGTTTAGGAAAACAACTGAGTGATTTTGAGTTATTTGGAAGCTTAATTTGATGTATTTTGGCTCATAAGTGCATTTGGTGGCCTTAGGTTTGGATTGGGCTAGGGCTTTGGTTAGACCCAATTGATGGTTCAAAGTGTCCAAAGGATTGCCATGAAGAGTTTCAGATATCAATGGAGTGGAAATTTTGGGGTTATGAAATTTAATTTGGGGGAATTTGGAGTTTGGAGAAAAATTGAGGGTTTTGGTCCAAGTTGAATTTGAATATGATTAGGGCTTGACCAAGGCCAATTGTGGGCTCATTTGGATGTGGTGGAGTGTTGTAAAGAGTTTAGGATTTAAAATTTGGGCAATTGGATGGTTTGGAGGTTCAATGTGATGAAACTTTGGCTTAGGGTCAAATTGAGAATTTTGAATTGGGCTTAGGATTTAGGTTTGAAATTGGGTCCAATTGAACTTGGGTTTCATTTTAATCAATTTTATACATGATACATTTGAGTATAGAATTGAAATTGGTGAAAATTGGGATCAAATTGGTGGACATTGAGGGTGAATTGGAGCTTCAAGGGCAATTTGGTGCTTTTGGTCAAATTAGGCTCAATGGAGTGGTCCAAATTGGTTTTGGGGACATTTGAAATGACTTTGAATGTTTTGGGACAGTTTGGGTTACTATGGGTATTTTTGTAATTTTGATAATCTGGGGGTGTTTTAGATAATTTGGGTGGTTTAAAAGAGTTTGAAATGTTTTTTTTGACAAATTGGGCATTTTGGGTAATTTTTGGGATTTTTGGTCAAATATGGGGTTTCAAGGGTAGTTTTCTAAGTTGGGGTATGTTTTGGGGGCAAAAAGGCTAAGGAGTAAGCAGGGAATCCTGCTGGGAAAAAGGAAGGTGATTTTGGAAACAACCATCAGAAAAACTGAAGGTCGCGACGAAGATTCAATTTTAATTCGATGTTTAAAAAATTTTAATTTTGATATCAATTTTAATAGTTAAGGAGGATGAAATTATGTATGAGGAGACTGAATCGAGATGGAAAGCACAAGGACTTAAATCTAACTCAATAAGTAACAATAGTGCAGATAAAGACAACCATTAAGGACATTACGTCGGGAAGAAAACACTATACTAGTTTAGGCAACCGCTAGGGACATTACGTCCGAACTGGCTCTAATCGAAGAATGGCAAACACTAGGGACATTACACTAAACTTCAAGGTGGGAATCAGAATTCAGGTACTAACCCTAGGAGGAGAACTGGAATTTAGGTACCAGCCTTGAGAAGGAAAAACTATACCAGCTCGAGCAACCGCTAGAGGCATTACGTCCGAATTAGATCTAGTCGAAGAATGGCAAACTCTCAGAACATTACACCAAACTTGAAGAGTGGAATCAAAATTTAGGTATTGACCCCGAGAGGAGAATAGAAATTTAGGTACCAACCTCGAGAATGAAAGACTATACTAGGTCAAACAACCACTAGGGACATTACGTTTAAACTGGATCTAGTCAAAGAATGACAACCGCTCGGGACATTACACAAAATTTCAAGAGGGGAATCAAAATTTAGGTACTAACTTTAAGAGGAGAGCTGGAATTTAGGTACCAACGTCGAGAAAGGAAGACTATACTAACTCGGGAAACCGCTAGGGACAGTACATTTGAATTGGATCTAGTCAAAATATGGCAACCTCTCGGGACATTACACCAAACTTCAAGGTGGGAATCAAAATTCAGGTAATGACCTCATGAGGAGATCAGAAATTTAGGTACCAAACTCGAGAAGGAAAGACAATACCAACTCAGGCAATCACTAGGGACATTAAGTCTTAACTGGATTTAGTTGAATAATGAAACCGCTAGGGACATTACTCCAAACTTCACGGTGGGAATCATAATTCTAGTACAAACCCCAAAATCTTTAAAAGTGCTTAGGACTGATAAAAAGAGTATGAGAGATTGTGAAGAATTGTTAAGAAGGGAGTGGGGATGAGGCCAATCCCGAATGCCGAGATTTTGTGAGGACTGTGGCACTCCGGGGGGATTGTGACAAATTGGTGCAGACAAAGACATTTGCGATGCGAAAGCAAAGAATGTGGAACTTCAAATTGGAGAGGAATTAATTTATTAAATTTATCATTTTTCTTGTTATCTTTATCATCATTTGATTATCATGGTGTTTTTTTTTAAATTTATTCACCATTAATTTTTTTTTCAAAAAAGATTTTTTTATTTAAATTTTATTATCAGACTTTTGTTATATCGATCTTTGTTCATTAGAATTCAGAACCAAAGTGTAGTTCTATGACTCTTTATCCATTGGACCAAAAGGACAATTTGACATATATATTGAAATATGAAAGAAACTTCATTAAACTACTTCCAATATGTGTTATTGTTGACCTCACTTTTGGTTGAGGTCTATTTTTTCCTCTTTAGTAGCTTAGGCTTTCTTATTGACTACTAGAGAACTAGAAAAGAAACACTCACCATTAGAAACTCTAAATTCTTCTTTGTTCAACTTGAAGTTCCACATATTGGTCATAACCTCTAGCACTTAGTAGGTGGGGCTAATATGGTGGAGCTCAAAGGGAGTCCCTATAGAACTGCTTGGCCTTAGGATTAACCCTAGGTGTTGGTCTGGAGCTAGTTCAATCACTTTTAGTCACATTTACTCACAACCCTAAACTTAAACTTGTTGACTTTGACCCCTTGATCTTTGGGAGACTCATGTAGATGGTCCCTTAGACCCACTAGCCCTAAGCTAGGGTTTGGCTAAGACCAATACATAGATGACCCAAATGGGGATTCCATTCTCCATGGCTCACATAGGGTGGTTGACACCTTAATTTCACCAAATTATCCAACTTGGCCTTCTGCCCCCAAATGTATCCAAATTACCTAAACACCCCCATACCCCAAATTTTACCAAAATTCTCAATTTCACCCAAACTACTCAATTTTTTTCAAAAGTCATTTCAGATCATTTCAAGCACCCAAATTTCTTAAAATCACCCAAAATTGCCAAAACTACCAACATACCCCTCATTTGGCCAAAATTACAAAATACATTTAATGGCTCAAACTTTCACAAAACCTTCAAAATCATTTCAAAGATCTTTGAAACCAATTTGGCCAATTTGACCAATTTTGACTAAAAGCCCCAAATTGCCCTTAAAGACCCAATTTCCCCAAATTAATCTCAAATGTCCATCAATTTGATCCGAATTTCCCACAATTTCAATTCTCAACTCAAATTTATCATGACCAAACTCAATTCAAACCAAATCTTAGTCTAATTGATCCACATTTGAGTCCAATTTCAACCTAAATAAAAAAATATCAATTTGGCCCAAAACCAAAATCCCATTCAATTGACCCCCAAATCTTTCCATCAATTGTGCAGCATAAACTCTTTAAAACATTTCCACTTATCAAATTAAACCTTCAATTAGGCTTGATCAGGCCTAAATTTCACCTGGCCAATTTGACCAATTTTGACAAAAAGCCCCAAATTTCCCTTAAAGACCCAATTTCCCCAAATTAAGCTCAAATGTCCATCAATTTGATCCCAATTTCCCCCAATTTCAATTCTCAACTCAAATTCATCATGACCAAACTCAATTCAAACCAAATCCAAGTCCAATTGATCCACATTTGAGTCCAATTCAACCCAAATCAAAAAATCTCAATTTGGCCCAAAACTAAAATCCCATTCAATTGACCCAATAATCTTTCCAACTGCCTCAGCTATGCATCATAAACTCTTTAAAACATTTCCACTTACCAAATTAAACCTTCAATTAGCCTTGATCAAGCCTAAATTTCACCTAAAATCAACATGGATAAAAACCCCCAATTTGCCCCAATTGACTATCTTTAAATGTCACCTAATTGAATACCCAAACCCCAAAATTGACACCCAATTGACCTTGAGAACTCTTCATGATATTCCCTTAGAACATTTCCAACCCAACCCTAGCCCTAACTAAGCCCAAGTAATCTTCAATCATCAAATGCCCAAATTCCTTCAAATTGACCAAACAAATCAACTCAAAATCACTCCAAATGTTTCATAAATTCTTTGTGATAATCACCCACACCAAATTGCTCAATCAATTGAGTTTAATATCATGGCTATCTTAAACCAAACCCAACTTTAAGATAATTTGACCCAAATTGAACCTCTTCACCAAGATTGACCTAGCCATGCCTAAGTGACCAAATTAATGACACCATAGCCACCAAGCACACCCTAGTGACCAACCTAGACCCACCTAAGCCATCCAAGGTTGGCTATGGACCAATGGTTCCCTAAATTAAGGAATTTCATCCCATTTTTTGGTCTAAGCCAAAATATCTCCACCATCATCACAAATCATTAGTGGTTAATCATAATTAACCCTTCCCGTGGCTCACCTGAATTCTCTGGCCACCACCCCTGGCCTTGCCGGTAGGTTTAGTGGCTGAAAAACACCAAAATTGAGAGCCCCAATGCCTTAAGTCAAACCTAATTTCACCCAACCAATGTGTCTAGTTCAGATTGCTATTTGGCATTTTGAAGCCCTCCACGTAAGCAATTAATTGAACCCAATTTAAAGCCATGAGCTCCACCATAAGCCCCTCTATTTAAACCACCTTCTCCATGACTAAAAGAGAGCTAAAAAAATCCTTGGGGAAACTCTGTTGAAATCTCACCAGAGACTCTTCAAGCCTTCCTCAGCTCAAACCAACCATTTTCCCCTTTTTCCCCCTGTGAGAGTTCAATTTTGAGGTCAAAATCAGGACAAAACCAAGACACATCTCTCCATAACCCAAAAGAGAACCAAACTCCAATTAACTGTGCACACATCACCCCCACAGTGAGAGGAGTTGATCCCACACAAAAGCCCCCTCTCAAATAGCCCCCTAACCTAGCTATAAACCAATACCTGAAATCGAGCTTGGTCAAAACCATAGCTAGACAATTCACCAGGGCTTGAAACTTAAGCTGGAGGTTCGTTGGACCTAATCGAAGTTACCACAACCATCTAACTAAGGCCTGCCCTCTCAAACAAAGGTATTGAGCTCTAACCCTTACCCGTTCTGATTCTCCATGTGTAATGGCTTGATTTCATGCTTGATAAACCATATATATATGTTTGTCTTGAGTAGATGAAGGTTTAAAAATAACCCCATGCAAATTGGTTGAGTCTAGGCAAAGATCTTAAGGTTTTAGTGTGAACGTTTCTCAAGTTAGGTCATTTGGGGATGATAACGGGGATCCGCTCGATTGCACGTTTATTTCATCAACGAAGGAGATCAAGTTGGACCAACTTTTGGTCCAAAAAGGCAAGCCGCGTGGTAGCTGAGGTGGATGACAACGTCAAATGGAGGAGTGTCGTGTGTGAGTTTGAAGTCGTCGTAGGATGAGGTGGCGCCACGTGTTTATGTAAGGAAATATGGATTTTTTAAATTATTTTTAATGCATGATTTTCAAAAATCCATATCTTTCTATAGAAAAAAAACACCCTCTTGCTTAGTGAACAGAGAAGAATAATGTGGACGAAAAATAAAAAATTATTGGTTAAGTATATGATTTTTAATTAATTCAATACTCTCTGAGGTATTTTAATTCATTATGATTAAATTATAATCACCATGGATTGAAATTTTTAGGGTTGGTTCCTCATGATAGAGGGCATCTTCTATGATTTTTCCAAAGTAAGAAAGCACCTCTGTGCTTCAAACCCTAATTTTCAAGCCTAAGTGGTTATTTTGGCTTTATTTAATTATATAAATTAAAATATCCCTCAGAAAGCTATGGGATCAATTTTGTTAGATTTCATTTGGTCAAAGGAACTTCAGAAAAATAATGTGATGATTTGAATAATTTTGTATCTTCTGTTATTAATTGAATATTTTTACCTTGTATTAATTGATTTAAATTAAATATAAATTAAAAATTGACAAAATTAATTTCACATTGTTCATAAAAATCATTTCAACTTGTTGTAAGAATTTCAAAATTTTTTAAGTTGTTTTTGCCATTAAAGTGGATTTTGCAAATAAAAATAATATTTTTTGCAGAAAATGAATTATTTTAAATTAAATAAGCTTAGAAAAATTATGAAAGATAGTTTTCCTGGTTCCTTAGGACCAGGGGCATTTAATGAAAAAAAGCTATTTTGTGAAAAAGATTTTATTTTTAGAGTATATTTTGCATTAAAAATAATTATAATAATCAAAAATTTCAAAAATAGAAAAAAATGGTTCAAAATGTGTGCAATTGTTTATTGATTACATGGGACCCCTTAAAATATTTTCTCCAATTGTTGTAAATTAAAGATAAATTTCTAAAGGCCTAAAATGTATTTTCCTTTGTTCCCCATCAAAATAATTATAATAAATTAAATATAAATCATAAAAATATTAAATTTGTTCCTTTGAGTTTCGATAATTTATGAGGGTTTAATAAAAATTTAAAAGTGATTCATGAAGATTAAAACATATATTTGGTATTTAAAAAATCATTAAAAATGACTTTTAAATAATTATAATAATTACAATATTATTTGAAAAATCATAAAATTTTGTATAAGTACTCTTCTTACCTACGAAAACATCCAATAATTTTCTTATAAATTAAAACTTCATTTTGATTAATTAAATAAATTAACATTGAAAAATCTTATTTTTGGGTTAAAATATTTATTTTAAATTAAATTAAATTTTGAAAAATCATACTTTCCTCCTTGATATTTTAATTAATTCATGGATGGGATACTCAAAACATTTTCAAGGCTATTTGCATTTTGCTTGAAAATTATGAGATGAGGAGCCCCGAAGGCAAGTAGTAATTTTAAACTTTAATGTTTTAATCAAAATTTAGGATTAACCATTGGGGATGGGTAACTTTGATTCTTAATAATATATCAGATGATTGAAATACAATGGGTTAAAGGTAGAAACCAACTTACCATCTTTTTACAATATCTACAAAATCATAATTTCCCTAATCTTCATGACTTGGAAGTTATGAAGATCAAATGATTCTTAAGTGATGGGCTTAAGCTGAGAAGATGATAATTTACTTACCTTAAGCCTAAAATTGATTATGATGTGATCTTTCAAAAAGAATATATGTCACTTAAACTAAACCCTAAACGCTAAACCCTAAACCCTAAAGAATACACTTTGTTCATCCAATCTGAAAAAGTTGGACCCTGTCTACCATCTGCCCGGTACGGTCCTCTCTGGTGTGACTGCTGGCTAGACTGGTTGTACTGTTGCATCTACTGCTACTGCTGAGTCTGAATATGCTGTGATAACTGTTAGGAACTTTGATGAGAATTCTCGACTTAAATCCTCATCAGCTGCTTCCCTTTATCAACTGTTTCTACTATTCTGGACTTCTTCTTGAATACTCTGGTTGTCCTGGGCCTGTCAGGCTTTCTTGGGACTCCATGTGCTTGACTTCTTCTTGTAGACTACGGGCTTTGCATAGCAGTTTCTCAAAGGATTCATTCCTTTCTTAGGTTTTTCTACCTCAAGATATAATCCACCAAAGTCTTGTAAGGCTTTTGCCTTTCTACTATGATATCTCCAATAGTAACATGATGTTGTGCTCCAACAAATCTCTTCATGAACAAGTGCTTTAACTCGATAAATATCTTTACTGATTTGTTGGACAACTTGGCATACCATTCAAATGCTATATCTGACAAGCTGCTAACAAACTGATGGAAGAGCAAGGCTTAACTACCTCGAACATTACAACAACCGGCTTGGAAATTGGCTATTGCTGGTCGAGATTTTTGGTTCCTTTGAATGTCTTAAAGTTTGGTGACACAAAACCCTTAGGGTGGGGTAGGGCATGACATCAAACTCCTCCGAGTAAGAACTATCCATTAAAATTGATGACCACCCCTAGATTGGGCTACTTGATATTTGATTATCTGCTTGATATCTTTCTCTGGTATTATACTCAGGGTGGAATCTTTCTTTTGCTACTCATCTCTGTTGGCGAAAGAAACTTTTCTCCTTTCATTGATAATGTGTATTATCTCAAGCTGATTGCCTTCAGGCAAAGCCATTTGCTGCAATTATGATTGTCTGTGCATTGTAGCCATGGTAGTTTTGGCGACAGACATTTACTCCATTTTCTCCATATGGCTGATCTGCTCATCTCTTAGGAAAACAACCCTACACAAATCATTAGCAATGTTCCCTTCCATATGCAACTGGGCTTCACACGCAGATGTAGCAGCTCTAGTCTCGATGACATTAATATCCATAAACTCCTCATCGTGGTAATCATTAAAATTGAAATCTTTACCATCCATAGCTACTCCATGTTCTTTGGCTAAATCAAAAATCTCAGCCCTGGGCTTTTACATTTTCTCTTCAATTATTCTTTCCTGTAATATCTTGAGATCCAAAGGAATCTCTTGAACATTCCCCCTCTATACATTGGACTCGATAGCAATGACTGCAACAACACATGATACTTTGGACTCTTGTTTCATTCCACAATCTTGCCTTGCGGGCTCATGAAACTGTACTGGTACGACGGCCTTGGCTACCCATACCTTCTTCTCCGACAGTGATGTCTAGTGATGAGTGTCTTAATAAGGGCATCAGTCTGTTGAAGAGAGGCATGTTCCATGCGGTGCGAACCAAATACAACACCGAACGACTTCTTTACCATTTTTAGAACATTCTTATGAGCAATAACTTTTAGTATCCTCGGACCCAGACATGACTTGGCCGGTCGATGTATTGCAGACCTTGGAGTAGTAGTGGTAACACAATCAGTGGTAGTGATAATAATACCAACTCGGCTTATTAGACAGAATCTGATGGAGATGTGAGCTGGCAAAAATTCAGCTGATCTTTGAGACTATCGGGCAGATCTAACATCCTTTAAAATTTCTTTTCTCATTCGGGGGAATACCGCGCATCCCACTAGCTTACGTAGCTCAATAAATGAACATCCTTCTTTGACAGCTAATCTCTGAAATATTGTACAATCTTTAGTGATAGGAGTGGGTTTCTCCCTCTCCTCATCATGACCACGAAGTAATGGTAAAGCAGCAATAATCTTATGAATACTTTCATAGCCATTAGTACTCATTAATGAGTGAAACCTAATCCCTTGCACAAGCAGAGAGGTCTCAAGCAATCCGAGCTCCTCCTGGTGAAGAATCTCATCAACAGATGCCTTCTCTGGAACTCGGGCTTTAGTATCCCTCTGAATCCTTTGCCTACTATTTCTTCTCTGTGACCTAGTTAATGGTACAAAATTTGAACTAGTCTCGATTTCAAATACTGATGGCGAACCAGTAAAGCCTTCAACTGTGTCTTCAACAATCATAACTTGCTTTCCTTTGACAGACGGGATGGTAGGCAAAATGACAATGAATTTGACGAAAGTAGGTGTAACAATTCTTGAGCGGAAAGACGAGGAAACAACGGACTTGACAGGTGTCGGGGTAGTAGTTGTCTTCACCTTCTTGCAGGAAGGGAAATCTTGAGAACAGTTCAAGTTAAACTCAACAGACGGCTCATGTACTTCCGGAGTAATGACTTTCATAACAACAAATGGGGCCTTTCCAAGTACAAGCTCGAGTTCATCGAATCTGGTTCCAAACTTGATGGTGCGGCGACATCGCGGGCATCGCGACTAGTCGGCAAGTTGAAGGAGAATGTGATCATCAGAAACACCATTGAAATAGCTTCAAAAAGAAAGTTCTAGGGTTATTATTTGTTCAATACCTTGTAATTCTAGTGCGAACACTAAAAATTAACAAGGGTCACTCTGTGGATTGGGCAAGTCTTTCTTATTTTTAGGTAATTTTTAGTTTGTGAAGACTTTAAGATTTAGTAAGGTTAATTTAAAAGTTAAAATAACTTAAATTAGTTAAATGGGAAAGGAATAAAAGAAAAAGAAATCAATGATTTGATTTAATTTGCAAAGTAGCAAACCTAACAAAATAAGATACAAGGATAAAAGTAAAGTTTAGGACCCAGTGCAGGACCAACTTCACAACACACATCACTCAGGTGAAACTAGTTCACCCACACACCTATCGGGGGTCCGACTCCACACAAAGATAAAAGTCCTAATGAACTCCTGAACCTCTCTATTCAAAGGTGATTGAACAGACGATCCTGAAGTCTGAAAGCGTTGATCGTACATACCCAAGAAAGAAATGGATGAAACATGTCAACTGAAGAAGGGTAATCTGGTCCATAAAAGACATGAACATTACTGATGTATGAAGAAGAGACTCCCTGCTCATAAAGGAGGGAGAAATTATTCCTAATGAAGTCGACATAAATTGTCAATCACCAAATTAGAAATTATCGATCGCCGGAATAGATATCCTGATGCCCGATTTTAAAAGATGTTTAATTTAATATAATATATAATTTATAAAAAGTAATAGTTCAATTTATTTTTGAAAATACAAGACCGAACTGATGTCATATCTACAATAATTTAAATGAATGAGCTCAACACCACAAGCAATATATCTACCTCAAAGGTTAGATACACTACTTGCTGGTGTTGCTTTAATAAATAAACTAAATGACAACATGCAAAAATTTCAAGCCATAGTGTGATTACTACATGCATGGAGAATCAAAACATTCAAATCAATGTTTAATTAATTAAAATAAAAATATGCATCAAATGGACTTAAAATTATTTTCACATTGTTCTTCTCTGTTCACAGAGGAAGAGGGTATTTTTATTTTATTTTTGTGATTTTTCTACACCAAAGATATGAATTTTTTAAGTTAGGGATTATTTTTTGAATTAATTAAATCCCTGTTTATTTATTTAAATGCACAGTGCCACCTCAACCTAGGGCGGCTCCAATGCTCCACGCGGCGCTCTCCCATTCGACGCCACCATCCACCTCAGCATTGACTCGACCCACGATTTATGTTCTGAAACGCTGTCCGGCGCGCAATCGAACGACGCTCCATCATCGTCCTTGATAGCCTAACCCGAGAAGTGAAGCTTCAATCAGAGGTTCTTGGCACATTCATTGGGCTCCAAGAAGGCTAGAGATTGAGCCTCTAGTCTTGGTGTAAAGCCTAGGTGTGATTTTGATCAAGACCGATTTTGGGTGTTGGTCTAGAGCTATTGTAGAGGCTATTTTAAAGGGTAATTTGATGGAGCTCTGTCTTCTCTTGCTGTTGTGAAGGTGTGAGCACAAGAAATTGAAGTTCAGTGGAGTTTTCAGAGATGTCCTATTTCTACCCTAATTTTCAAGCTCAAAATTAGGGTTACACAGGGGAATCAAGGCAATAGAGTGATTGTAATGGGTTATGGAGATCTCAAAGAAGCTCTGTGAGTGATTTGGGAAGCTCTCTCTGAGAAAATTTTTAGCACACCTCTCATGGTCGTGGAGGTGAGTTTTTATTAAAATGGCCATGGGGTGGCTCTCAGGGCTAATGTTTGGGTACATTGTTGTGCTTAGGTGGAGGGCAGAGGAGCTCTACAATTTGATTTGGCTGAGCTGGCCTCTAGGTTTGATTTGGGTGAAATTCAAGCAGGGGTGGCCCTCGGTTTTGGCTTCTCTGGTGACTAGGCATGGGGAGGTGGCTAGAAGCTCAGGGCATCCAAGGGAATCTGTCAAAGCAATTTAATGCAATGGGGTTTAGTTTTGGTAAGGGTATCTTAAGCATGAGCATTTTTGGAAATAAGATCCCTTAATTTGGGGGAATTTTTGTCCATGGCTTAGTTTAGGTGGTTAGATGGGTTTTGGCTCAGTCTTAGGGTCTAACCAGTGGCTGAGCTGGGTTAATTTGGTTGCTTTAAGGTGGTTTGGTCATGTTCAATGCATGGGTTCAAGTGAACAAAGTTTGGGTTTGGGCTAGGTTAGCTATGTCAATTGACCCAATTTATTAATCACTATTGTGTAGATGATTGTTATGAATATTTTTGGTGAAGGGTTGAAGTGATTTTTAGTTCAATTAGTAGGTCAATTTGAAGGATTTTTGAAATTTGGTCAATTTGGGCATGTTGGGCTAGACATGGGTCTAGGTTGGGCTAGCCTTGGTCTAAATCCAAATTGAATGGTTAAAATGATCAAGTGAAATGTTGTACACTGAGTGAGAGTCCTAAAAGTCGTCCGGTAGGCCCACAAGGCTTCTATTAGTTTTTTGTGCCAATCCCTTTTATTTTCATCCAGTGTTTTCTTCAAAATTTGTACCAGTGTTTTGTTGAATGCTTCAGCCAGACCATTTGCTTTGGAATAATAAATTATAGAGTATCTCCAATCTATCCCATGTCTTTTGACAAAATTGTTGATTTTGGTGCTTTTGAAAGTTGTCCCATTGTTGGAAAATATTCTTCGCGGTACTCTGAAATGGTAGACAATTTGGATTTTGAAGAATTGAAGGACGTGCTTTGTTGTAACCTCACGCAATGGTACTGCCTCTGCCCATTTGAAGAAGTAATATGTGGCAGCAAGTATAAACCTGTATCCTTTGGAAGATGTAGGGTCTATCGGATCTATTATGTCTATGCCCCAACGCTCGAATGACCACGAGGCACTAGTTGGGTGTAGCACATTCGGAGGCTGGTGTAAGAACACCCAATGCGCTTGGCATTGGTGACATTTTCTTGCATTATCAATGCAATCGGACATCATTGCTGGCTAATAATATCCGATTCTTTTGATCTTCATTTTCATTTTTGGCCCTGAGTGGTAAGCGCCACACAATCCGGCATGTACCTCTTTGACAATATTTTGTGCTTCGGCTCTACTCAAACATTGTAGCCACATTTAATCGAACAATCTTCTATAGAGAACGTTTCCTACCAGGGCGTAAGACATGAACCTTTTTGTGATATGGTGTGCTTCAAACTTGTCTTCTGGCAGCTTTCCAGTGTGCAAATATTCTATTAATAGCTTGCGCCAATTTTCATTGATGTCTGCAACTGTATGTATTGCTTCTTCTTTTCCAAGCTTGTGTAGAGTTTCGAGATTGATCTGGGACAATACTTGTTTTCCTTGCACTGTGATTTCAATGGAATCCTCCGGGAGACATGTCATTTCTTTAGTGAGTTTTGCTAGAGCGTCGGCATGGGCATTATCTCTCCTAGAAATCCGGTAAAAAGTTACATCAGGAATCTGCTCCAGGAGCTTTATCGGGTACTGATGGTATTCTGCTAAACTTGGTTTCAGAATCCTATATTGTCCGAAGGCTTGCTGGATGACAAGTTGGGAGTCGCCATAGATGGCAGTGTTCATTATATCCATTGAAATTGTCTTTCTCAATCCAGTGATTAAAGATTCATATTCTGCTTCATTATTGGTGCACGACTCTGTCAGGTGGTATGAGAAACTCAACATATTCTTATCTGACATGATAAAGATCAAACCAATCCCTACTTTTCCTAGTATAACTATGTTTGATCCTTTGTCTTTTCTGGTTGATGAAGGACTGCTGAAGTACATATCTCAGCGTTGTGCACTGGAGAATTCCATTTGTAATATTTGCTCGTCTGGTAACTCGTCATTGAGAGATGACCCAGTTGGCAGCGAGTGTGCAGCAAGAAAGTCTGCTAGTATCTGTCCTTTGAAAGCATGGAGGGGAACAAAAATTATATCAAATTGCAATAAAATCATTGACCATCTTGCTAAACATTCGGGGAGTGTTGGTCGGGTCATCATATATTGCAATGGATTAACTTTCGAGATTAGGGTAATCTTATGAAAAAGCATGTAATATCTAATCTTTTGAGCAACAAAAATTAGTGTCAGAAAGTGCTTCTCAATTGCTAGATACCTTATCTCCGTCATTATTAGGTGATGACTCAAGTAATAGAGTGCATTTTCTTTACCCTCATCATTGACTTGGGCTAAGAGGGCTGCAAGAGAGTCATCTTAGGTCGCGGTATCAAAGTTTTCCCTGTGATATAGGCTGCCAAGACAGGAGGTGTCATTAGATATTGTTTAACTTCTTCAAAGGCCCGCTGGCATTTCTCTTCCCAAAATAATTCGACATCCGTTTTAACTAATGCCGAGAAAGGCTGACACCTACCTGAGAGATTAGAGATAAAGCGTCTTAAATATGCCAACTTCCCCTGGAAGGAACGTAGTTGTTTTAAGGTTTTAGGAGGAGGCATTTCCAAGATAGCTTTAATTTTATCTGGGTCGATCTCAATTCCCCGATGACGGACAACGAATCCCAGAAATTTCTCAGAGGTAACGCTAAAGGTGCACTTTAAGGGATTCATTTTATGGTCATATCGGCGTAACCGTTCAAACACAATCCTCAAATCATACAAATGGTCTATATTTCGTTTACTTTTGATGACCAAATCATCCACATAACATTCTACTTGGTTATGGATGAGGTCATCAAAAATCTTCGTCATTGCACGCTGATATGTTGCTCCGGCGTTCTTTAGGTTTTGGGAATATGGGGGTTTTGGTCTAAGGGTAACTCATCTTGAGTTCCCCCATAATGTCCCCACATACTAAGTGTTAGAGGTTAGGATCAATATGTAGAACTTCATGTTGAGTAAAGAAGAGTGTAAAACTTCTAATGGTGATGGTTCATTTTTAGTTTTCTAAGAATAGTCAATAGAAAAGTCCTATGGCTAAAACTTAGGCTCTGTTTGGGAGCACTTTTTAGGTGTGGCGCGGGCATTCACCGTAACTTCTCGTGAAAGCTATGCGTTTGGTTCGTGACTTTGGGTATTTAGGCGGCGGCAGCGGAGCGAAAGCGGGCCGTGGCATTTATATCGCGCTCCCGCTTTCGACCTAAATTTTTATCCTTTTCCCTGTATCTACCCTTAGTGATTCCCGCTGCTTCCCCGCGTCTACCCGTCCACCCTAGGTGATTCACCACTGCTTCCCTCGAGTCCCCTTCTCCTTCTCCTCTTTCGTCGTCCCTCGACCGACAGAGCTAAGGTAAGACACGCCATTTTCTTCTTTTTTTGAGGATCTGACGAAGGATGTGTGTTTTGCGGCTCCTGATGGTTTCTCCTTCTCATTTCTTTCCTGTATCTGTCATTTCTCTTTTCTCCTCCTTCCCTGTGGTGGATCTATTGCTTATTAACGAAGTATGGCTTTAGGTAGATCTTGTAGCACAAGAGAAATTACTTCATTTAATTCTTACCTGAATAGTACCCTTAGATTTGGGATCAATTTGGCATTGTCCATCTAAGTTGCAGATCTTGCAGTAGACTATTGCGGTTTTACGGTTTTGTGGTTCCTCACGGTTTTGCGTTTCCTGACGAAATATTACTTCATTTTACTCTTACCCGAAATGAACGTGTTGATTTGGGTTCGAATTGGCATTGCCAATCCATGTCGTAGTTTTCCCTATTTCGGGCTTCTGTGATTGGGTTCTATCCATGTTTACTTGAATTGGTTTGTTGATATATGCGATGAGTTTCTTGGAGATCTGCTGGATCTGTATCCTATGGCAGATTCGGGATCAATCCATGTTTACTTATGGTAGATTTGTTGGATCTGTATCCTATGCCAGATTTG
>JXCR01138132.1:67744-84384 GCA_002079205.1 Phalaenopsis hybrid cultivar
AGGTTCAGATTGTAATAGCGACGATGACAATACACAATTATATTAGGCGACACCCGTCTCGATATGACGTTGACTTCCTCAATGCTGAAGCAAATCAACAGGAAATAGCTGAAGACCCATCTGAAAACCAAATTGGTAGTTCTATGTTACAAGATGAGAGTGAACAATCAACCATTTGTACTAAGGAGGGGGAAGGTGCAATTGAAATGGCGGTCATTCGAGAACAAATTACTAATGCGTTGGTTAATATTTGATTGATTTGCAATTTCTTATAATGACAAAACAGTCAAATTATGAGTGTTTGTTAGGAGATGTTAATTTATGTTCCCTGGTAATGTAATAAATAACTTTATTAAGGATTAAAGATTTTCATAAATGAAATTCAAAATTGAGAATTAATTTTGAATTATGATCTTAAAAAAGTAAGTGTTATCCAATAAAATATGTAAGTTTAGATGTGTAATATGTTGACAGAATAATTATGTTATATTTACGTACATTCCCTAAGTTATATCAACTTTTGAAGATTTCAAAATTGAGAATTAATTTTATGCTTCTAAAATATATGTTTCTATATCTTTTAAAAACTTTCTATAAAGAAATAATATTTTGTTTGAAAATATGTAAAATATTTTTTAACAAAATTTTCTTTAATTAAAATAGGTTTTCAAAATTACAAAATATTTTTTAAAAATTTTCTATAAAGAAATACTATTTATCTGAATTTTATGTATATTACACTCAAATTTATACAAATAAACAAAAAATTAAAAACAGTTTTAACAAACAGGGGCAGTTTGGTCATTTTTACATGAAACAGCTGCCCTACAGTATTTTTCCCGCAGCTGCACCAAACAGACAGTCAGCTTCCCCGCAGCTGCTTCCCCACAGCTGCTTCCTGGGGTAGCGCAGCTGCAGCTAAAAAGCTGAGAATCTGCAGCTGTGCCAAACAGAGCCTTAGGCTACTAAAAAGAAAAAAACTAAACCTCAACCAAAAGTGTGGTCAACAAATGGACCCCCATTAGGTGTGGTGTGTTGGGCAAGCACATCGGGTGTATTGGCATTGACTAATAAGATCAACAAAAACCAATACAAACTCCTAAGTCAACAGACCCAGAAGTATGTGTAGAGTTGTGTATGATTTGCATATGCTGGGAAATTAGCAGATGATCGTTTGATTGAAATCAAGGAGTAGGGACTCTCGCTGGGGATAAGAGAGTGAATTTTGAGTTATGAAATTTCAGGTATTTATAAAGGATGAGAGTCAGTATATAAGTGCTGACACCAAGATGGGAATTTAAATTTGGGTAGCAATCCCAAAATAAGAATCAGATGACATAATCCATTTATGGTGGTCTTGAAACTTATTTCAAAATATGAAAATACAATTGGGTGGGAGGACCGAATCGAGATGGAAAACACAGAGGCTCACATTCGACTCGAGAGAAAATATCTGCTACATTGAGGAAGGAAGCACTGAGACTCACATCCAACTCAATAGGTAACAAGAAAGTATGTGCATCACGTTAGGAAGGAAAGCACTAGGACTCACATCCAACCCAAGAGGTGACAAGGAAATATATGTGCTACATTGAGAAGGAAGGCACTAGGACTCATATTCAACTCAAGAGGTAACAAGAAAATATGTGTGTCACGTTAGGAAGGAAAGCACCAGGATTCACATCCAACCCAAGCAGTGACAAGGAAATATATGTGTTACATTGAGAAGGAAAGCACCATGGCTCACATCCAACTAAAGAGGTAATGAGAAAATATGAGCATCATGTTAGGAAGGAAAGCACTATGACTCACATCCAACCCAAGAAGTGACAAGGAAATATATGTGTTACATTGAGAAGGAAAACACCATGACTCACATCCAACCCAAGCAGTCACAAGGAAATATATGTGTTACATTGAGAAGGAAAGCACCAGGACTCACATCCAACCCAAGCAGTCACAAGGAAATATATGTGTTTCATTGAGAAGGAAAACGCCAGGACTCACATCCAACTCAAGAGGTAACAAGAAAATATGTGTGTCATGTTAGAAAGGAAAGCACCAGGACTGAAATCCAACCCAAGCAGTGACAAGGAAATATATGTGTTACATTGAGAAGGAAAGCACCAGAACTCACATCCAACTCAGGAGGTAACAAGAAAATATGTGTGTCACGTTAGGAAGGAAAGCACCAGGACTCACATCCAACCCAAGGAGTGATAACGAAATATATGTGTTATATTGAGAGGGAAAGCACCAGGACTCACATCCAACTCAAGAGGTAACAAGAAAATATGTGTGTCAGATTAGGAAGGAAAGCACTAGGACTCTCATCCAACCCAAGAGGTGACAAGAAAATATATGTGTTACATTGAGAAGGAAAGCACCAGGACTCACATCCAACTCAAGAGGTAATTAGTAAATATGTGTGTTTATGCAGAAAATATGCAGATTCACACATGTGAATTTGTGGGGAATATGTAAAGAAATCAGAAGCCTTAACATCCACTGAGGGGGGCCTCACACCGATCCTCAAATAATTTGAAATTTGAAGGAATTGGAAGCCTTAACATCCATTGAAGGGGACCTTACACCGATCTTCAGAGAATTTGAAATTTGAAGGAATCGGAAGCTTTAACATGCATTGAAGGAGGCCTCGCACCGATCCTCGATAAATTTGAAATTTGAAGCAATTGGAAGCCTTAACATCCATTGAAGGGGGCATTAAACCGATGCTCCGAGAATTTGAAATTTGAAGGAATTGGAAGGCTTAACATCCATTTAAGGGGGCCTCACACAAATCCTCAGATAATTTGAAATTTGAAGGAATCGAAAGCCTTAACATCCATTAAAGGGGTTCTTACACCGATCCTCGGATATGGAGAGTCAAATTTTGGGTACCGACCCCAAGAGTCATATGAAAACAGTGTAGAGAGTTTGTGATGTTGAATTTGCAAAAATTTATCATGTGAAAAGGTTGATTTTGTTGAAAAAGACTTGTAGAGCTTTGTGGGGAATTTTGCAGAATGTGAAACTCCGCGGGGATGTGAAGAGAGTTAATGTAGATAAAGATGGTTGTGTTGTGCACACAAATAGTAAGAAACTCCGAAAACGAGAGAATCCACTCAACAGATTCATTTTCTTTTCTTGTTGTGTTTCGTCACATTTAATTTTTCAAAAATTTGTTATTAAAATTTTAATTTTAATTGGTTGATTTTCAAAAGAAATTTGTTTTGTTGTTTATAAAAAAAAATTATTTAAATTTATTTATTGTTAATGGTTTGTTTTTTTGTTCTTCGTTCATTGAAATTCTGAACCAACGTGTGGTTCGTGGTTTCCATCCATCGCACAAAAAGGCAACTGGCAAAAAGGCACATTTTTTTGAGAAATTTCCATTAATATGCTTTAATAAAGATGTTACAGATCAAACATAGGCTAACGCCTCAAAAAGGGTACAACATATAGTCCATGTTGGAGTACATCCAGATCATCTCATGCCATGAATATATTGTAGGCTGAACATATCAGATACATATCATGTTGCTTTAAAAAAAAGGAACCCTCTGACCATTGGTACCAAGTACGACGAGCTCCTGATCGAGCAGACCTTCTAAGCCATGCTCGAGGATAAAAGCTCCCTTTGCATGTACTTAGAGGTATAAACCTCTCATAGATCGTACGACAGTAGCTCCTCCAGTTCCAGGTCTGACTGAAATCCATATGACATTTTGTTGCCGTCCATCCTACGGAAGGTGACAGACACCCTACAGTGTTGTACCCCTAAAATCCAGTGTTTGGCAGCATCTGCACCGTTACCTTTAAGAACCAAGACTGAACCAACTGGCAGCGGAATCTCTACAGTTCCTCTGAACTCGCCAGGGCCGACAATGTCAATATCTTTCCCAAATAATATATTTCTCTTGCTTAGAAATGAGACCATGCGGAAGGGTCTTAGAAAATCATGATGATCAATGTGAGGAGGTATGCAGTCTACTTTGTCATATATTTTGATGATGTAGCTGTTTGGGATGCAGGTAGTAGACAGTATGCTCCATCTAACCATTCTTTTGATCATTCACTTTATCATTGGCAGTAGTGGATCTACTTGATCGTGTCTGAGGATCCCAGGTGGATTCCCCTGTTTATCATTTGTGAAGTTGTAGCAGCAGCCACATAAGATAGTAATCCTCCCTTTTCCTTGCATTCGTTTCCTCGGCTCCGAAGAGGTCCTTTCCATAAGTAAACCTGCTCGATCTCTATCCCTCAAGTAAAAAATGCAGTCAAGAATACTTTGCTCTTCAGTCTCTGAGAATACTCTGGTACACAGTTCTAATTCCTCCAATATGTTGATGAATTTTTCCTAGACTTCTTTGTAAAATTCAAATTCTCTTTTATTTACTTTACTTATTTTGTAGTACTCCATCGTACTAGGAGTCGGTAGCTGTCGTGGGCGTTCCTCCCTCTGAAAATTGACAGGAACCCAAACTGACGCTGGTTGATATGGAACATGAGACTCGACATCTAGCGGGATGTACGACCATGGGCTCCACGGTACATACTGATCTATCCCTAGTGGGACATATGGCCCATCCATCATAAAATTTGAAGTCTGAGACCTGTCAGTGCTGGAGGTATACTCTTCCAATGTACTGAAACGTTTTAAATGTAGAACGTTGCAATCTGGGCATTCTACAAACGCCCCTGTGGCTGATGTCCTGACCGTTATTTCAGAGTTACACGTCGGACAACCCTTGCATAAAACATCTGAAACTGAAAGTGTATCGAACTCTGTCTTTTGACGTTCCTGTGTTGCATCTTCCGAAGCAAAGTACTTGGCAGTCGTTCGTTATTGGCGGCTATTAGGCCTCCAGCTGGTGTAGCTATCATGGAGGGTAGACGACTGAGCCCTTCCATCGGATCTTGCTCTATTATCATGTTATTGCCTTTGTGTGATACATTATCTTTATTGATCACCCTCAGCAGTGAAGGCAATCTCTCTTTCTCCCTGCAGCTGACTATATTCATGAAAGCATCTTCGTAGTCCATGTCAACCTGGTCAAAATCTATGTTAAAGTCTATGGTACCTCCCTGGGGCTCCATCTCCTCATTTAGTGTGACGCTCCAGCCATCTTGAAAAGCAAAGATCAGCCTCTGTCCTGACATTTTTCTGCAAACGCCAGGAAAAATGTCAGTGGGCCGAAACTTGGCATGAATAAGAACAAAACAAAGTGTTTATTGAAGTAATCTTTAGTTTATTTTAGTGAAATGAATTTTTTATTTATATATGAATTTAATTTTGTGGAACATTATACTTAAAAGTAGAAAGAAAAAAAAATTTAAGTTTAAAATTTTTTAAAACTTTCATTATATTAAGGTTAATTACAAATTTTGGACCCGGTCATATACATTTGGCCACATAGATAACCCCAAAACAATCAAAGTTTCAAAGTTTCAAAGCAAGCAGAAGCAAGCGGCATCAGACTGCATAATAGGTTTTCATATCTCGTCCATTTATTTGTAACATGGGACTTTCACCTTATAAGTCCACTAACTGGTAGGCTCCTCATATGCAGACCTTTGCAATGACAAATGGTCCCTCTCAAGTTGGCTCAAATTTTCCACCTATTTTACGACATGCAAGAATAGGCCTTTTGAGCACAAGTACAAGGTCACCAACTTTGAATGTCCTTGGGCGGACCAATTTGTCATGGGCTTGTACTATCTTTGCCTGGTAAAGCTCTAAATGTTGTTGTGCTTCTAGTCATTTTCCCTCTAGACTCTCCAGTTCTTCAAGTCTGAGTTTTGCACTTTCTCCTATCGTGAGCTGATTGGCAACAACGACTCTAAGAGACGGTATGTGGATTTCTAGCGGTAGCATGGACTCGAATCCGTACACGAGCATATAGGGTGTATACTGAGTGGGAGTCCTAAAAGTTGTCTGGTAGGCCCACAAGGCTTCTAATAGCTTTTTGTTCCAATCCCTTTTATTTTCATCCAGTGTTTTCTTCAAAATTTTTACCAGTGTTTTGTTGAAGGCTTCAGCCAGACCATTTGCTTTGAGATAGTAAATCGTAGAGTATCTCCAATCTATCCCATGTCTTTTGACAAAATTGTTGATTTTGATGCTTTTGAAAGTTGTCCCATTGTTGAAAAATATTCTTCGCGGTACTCCGTAATGGTAGACAATTTAGCTTTTGAAGAATTGAAGGATGTGCTTTGTCATAACCTCACGCAACGGTACTACCTCTACCCATTTGGAGAATTAATCTATGGCGTCAAGAATAAACCTGTTTCCTTTGGAAGATGGAGGGTCTATCGGACCTATTATGTATGTGCCCCAACATTCAAATGGCCACGAGGCAACAATTGGGTGTAGCACATTTGGAGGGTGGTGTAAGACCACCCCATGTACTTGGCATTGGTGACATTTTCTTGTTGTATCAATGCAATCGAACATCATTGCTGGCTAATAATATCCGAGTCTTTTGATCTTCATTTTCATTTTCGGCCTTGAGTGGTGAGCGCCACACAATACGACATGTACCTCTTTGACAATATTTTGTGCTTCAGCTCTGCTCAAACATCGTAGCCACATTTGATCGAACGATCTTCTATAGAGAACGTTTCCCACCAGGGTGTAAGACATGACCCTTTTTGTGATATGGTGTGCTTCAAACTTGTCTTCTAGAAGCTTTCCAGTATGCAAATATTCTATTAATGGCTTGCGCCAATCTTCATTGATGTCTGCAACTGTATGTATTGGTTCTTCTTTTCCAAGCTTGTGTAGAGTTTTGAGATTGATCTGGGATAATACTTATTTTCCTTGCATTGTGATTTCAATGGAATCCTCCGGGAGACATGTCATTTCCTTAATGAGTTTTGCTAGAGCGTCGGCATGGGCATTATCTTTCCTAGAAATCCAGTAGAAAGTTACATCAGGAATCTATTCCAGGAGCTTTATCGTATACTGATGGTATTCTGCTAAACTTGGTTTCAGAATCCTATATTGTCCGACTACTTGCTGGATGACAAGTTGAGAGTCGCCATAGGTGGCAATGTTCATTATATCCATTGAAATTTTCTTTCCCAATCGAGTGATTAAAGCTTCATATTCTGCTTCATTATTGGTGCACGGCTCTGTCAGGTGGTATGAGAACCTCAACATACTCTTATCTGGCATGATAAAGATCAAACCAATCCCTACTTTGCCTGGTATAACTATGCTTGATCCTTTGTCTTTTCTAGTTGATGAAGCACTGCTGAAGTACATCTCTCAGCATTGTGCACTGGAGAATTCCATTTGTAATATTTGCTCGTCTAGTAACTCGTCATTGAGAGAGGACCCAGTTGGCAGCGAGTGTGCAGCAAGAAAGTCTGCTAGTATATGTCCTTTGAAAGCATGGAGGGGAACAAAAGTTAAATCAAATTGCAAGAAAATCATTGACCATCTTGCTAAACACACGGAGAGTGTTGGTCGGGTCATCAGATATTGCAATGGATTAACTTTTGAGATTAGGGTAATCTTATGAAAAAGCATGTAATATCTAAGCTTTTGAGCGGCAAAAATTAGTGCCAGAAAGTGCTTCTCAATTACTGGATACCTTATCTTCGTCATTATTAAGCGACGACTCAAGTAATAGAGTGCATTTTCTTTACCCTCTTCATTGACTTGGGCTAAGAGGGCTCCAAGAGAGTCATCTTAGGTCACGGTATAAAGTATCAAAGTTTTCCCTGTGATATGGGCTGCCAAGACAGTAGGTGTCATTAGATATTGTTTAACTTCTTCAAAGGCCCGCTGGCATTTCTCTTCCCAAAAGAATGCGACATCTGTTTTAATTAATGCCGAGAAAGGCTGACACCTACCTGAGAGATTAGATATAAAGCGTCTCAAATATGTCAACTTCCCCTGAAAGGAATAAAGTTGTTTTAAGGTTTTAGGAGGAGGCATTTCCAAGATAGCTTTAATTTTATCTGGGTCGATCTCGATTCCCCGGTGACGGACAACGAAACCCAAAAATTTCCCAGAGGTAACGCCAAAGGTGCACTTTAAGGGATTCATTTTAAGGTCATATCGTCATAACCGTTCAAACACGATCCTCAAATTATATAAATGGTCTATTTTTCATTTACTTTTGATAACCAAATAATCCACGTAGCATTCTACTTGATTATGGATGAGGTCATCAAAAATTTTCGTCATTGCACGCTGATATGTTGCTCCGACGTTCTTTAGGCCGAACGACATCACTATCTACCAGAAAATTCAAATCGGTGCTCTGAAGGCTGTAAGTGTTGCATCCTCGGGAGCCATCTTGATTTGGTTGTATCCTAACAATCTATCCATGAAGGAAAAAATTTCATGTGTTGAAGAAATATCCACCATCATCTCTAGTTTGGGTAGTGGAAATTTGTCTTTTGAACATGCCTTATTCAAATCTCTGAAGTTGACACAAATACGGATCTATCCATTTTTCTTCTTAACAGGTACAATGTTAGCTAACCACATGGGGTACTGCTCTTCTTTCATAATATTGGCATCTATTAATTTCTTCACCTCGGCGATGACTTGTTGTTCTATCTCGAGGCGCATTCTCCTAGGAGCTTATTTAACTGGAGTTATATTCTTTTCCACCCCAAGTTTATGAACTGCAACCTCTACTGACAGTCCTGACATTTCATCGTAGCTCCATGCGAAGCAATCTTTGAATTCTGTTAATAGTTTTATCAATTCTACAAATTCTTTGTCATTGAGTAGAGAACTTATAAATGTAGGTCGGGGTTTTTCTTCAGTCCCAAGGTTAATCTCTTTCAACTCATCAATGGTAGATTTAATTTCTTCCTCAAATTTTGGCAGAGCATATCTTCTATTGGTTGATTATTAGAGTCATCCTCTATATTGAGGCAATCCTCTTTTGACTCACTAGTAACAACCATACAAAATTCAGAATTATCGGCTGGTCTGACTGTACCAAATCCGAGATCTTCTTTTGAATTTGGAGTTCAAATTTTACCATTCCATAATTTTTCAAAAAGTTGAAATTTATCTTTTTGCATTTATTTTGGTAAGTTTCCCTGTTGAATTAACTTTTGAACACAAGGCGAGAAATAACCAAAAAGCAATTCCATTAATTCATTAGGATCATCATCCAAATTTACATGTTTTTCAAGCTCAATAGAGGTAGAAGCTCGGTAAAATTTGATCGGCTTTGAACCAACACTACAGACTTCCTTGACCTCTAAATTCTCGACCTTTTGAGGGAGAATCGGAGTAAGGGTCATAGTATTCACATAGTGTTTTATCCGATCATACATTGTTTCATGTTCATTTTTCTCTGTATCTTCTAAGGATATCTCGTACTGAGTTTTCTTCCGTCTTATCATCATTATCTCATATTCAGAATTCCCTTCATCACCAATGTTGATGGTTGGCTTAGTTCGTTCAATGATTAAATTGATCCTTTCTCGTCCACGTCCTTGGCCTCGACCTCAGGCTCGCGAACTAATATAACTTTCACCAACTCGTTGTAAGGGAGTGGTGGAAGATCGTTGAAGTGGAGTTAAATGGCCTCCTCTTTGTAATTCTTCTAAATCTTCATCTTTGTTTGTGATAACTTCACGAGAGAAAACAATCCTCTTTAGAGGCGCGTAGCAGGCAACATCTTCATGGATACCAACTTCATGCATTGAAAATGGTTGTAGGTCTCCTTTGATGCAATTTTCTTGACCATCTTTGTGATATTTGATGCACTGGTGTAGGGATGATGGAACCATATTGTGCTCATGAATCCACGGTCGACCCCCTTCATGCACTGAAAATGGTTGTAGGTCTCCCTTGATGCAATTTTCTTGACCATCTTTGCGGCATTTAATGCACGATGTAGAGATGATTATATTATGCTCATGAATCCATGGTCGACCCAGCAGAACGTTAAAAAAGGTCTCGACATCGATGATATGAAATTTAGCGGTTGTTACGAGTTCTCCAACCTTCATAAGTAATGTAATTGTTGAGGGCTCTTTCTCACTTTTGATTAAATCCTCTTAACATCATTTTATCGGTCGTAAGTTCTTGCGCTTCAATATCCAAGTAGGCCAATGTTCGCAGGCTCATCAAGTTAAGAGATGCTCCAAGATCTACTAAAACTCTAGACAACACAAATATGTCAATGTTGACAGAGATGTAGAGTGGACGATTGCGGTCGGTGGTACTGAGCAGCAAATCTTAATCTGTGAAGGTTACCCCAGGCTGTTCTTTCAATGAACAAACTTCATCTAAGGATGTGCTGACCAACTGAGCTAAGAAAATTTTTGGGTCAAGCAAAGCTGTAACTAGAGACTCTCTCATCTCCTTTAACAGGATCAGAGTGTCGTGGATGCTTAATTGGGTCGGTAACTTCCTAAGATGGGCTAGCACGTTGTAGTCCACTTTGTGTGATCATCCAATTTTATCTTGACCATGTGGTTCTTCCACTGGTGGAGGTGGGGGTATCTCTTCTCGGGTCATTATCTGCTTTCCTTTATCTGTTGGAGCTATTTTTAATGATAAAACTTTTCCACTCCTTAAGTTAACTTATGTGAATTCTTTTTCTTGAGATATCATTATTGAATATTCTGGTGTCTCTTCCTCTTTGTCAAAAAGATCCAATTTGATGGTAAGCGGTGTACCGTGATGCTCGAGAATTGACTCCTCGCTCCTAGTGCTATCGTAAGCGGTGTCATTGTTGTCTTCTTTGGATTTGACAATGAGTTTGTCAGACCCGAGTACGATTTGAGGATCATTTTGGGGATCGAGATCAAAGCTAGATTGGTCATAATCAGTTACGCTATCACCAGAAACAATTAAAACGTAGCTGAAATCACAATCATTATATTCGTAGGACCCCGGAAGGACAAAAAGATAATCAGACAAAGTCAGGGGTTCGAGGATTTTCTTCCCCAAATCTAAGACAAGCAATATAGTAGCGGCAGTCCCTATCCTACCCCATGTGTTATCAATTTTTGTAGTGACACTTCTCTTCTTCTTCTTTGTCCTTAACGATGACGGCTCTCCTGATGAAACCTTTATCTCCGGCTTGGATGTTGTAGACTCTGAATGGAGGCTTGTTTTGATGCAGACTGAATCTTGTTCAATATTTTCTTGGATGATTTGCTCCAGAACTCATTCCATCCTTCATCTCTGGTATATGTAGATGATTGTTTTGATGGATCCTGTATTTAATTGAGGACCCTCTTGAGTTCATCTCAAGTTGTACTCCATCCATCTATTCCAGTACACAGATCGATTGGGGAGATTGGCTCGGCCGAAATCATATTTATGGAACCTTTTTCAGGTTCTTTAAAATATTCTTTTGAGATTGTTATGTTCTCTTCTTTGAGGACGAAACATTTTTCTATAGTGTGTCTAAGAAACCAGTTTTACGAGCAATAATTTGGTTCATTCTTCTTACCCACCCCTTCGGGCTTCTTTGGATCTAGTTGTTTAAACTCTGGCTTTTTCATCAGACTTCTAAATATTTTAGGTATAGCTTCATCTTTGAAAGAATACATCATTTTACGTCATTCTGACAGGGACATTTTCTTATCCCCTATTTGAGGTGATCCTTCTTGAGGTGGTCGCTGGTTGGATTGATTACTCTGTTTTTTAGCATACTGTGAAGAAGGCTGACGATGAAATTCTGCATATATCTTCATCGGCTGCTTTCTTTTATCGATGGTCGCCGCTACTTCTAATTTCTTTTTGAACACTCTGGTCACCTTAGCCTTTTCATGTGGATCCATGTGCTTGATTTCCTCCTAAAGACTGCTGGCTTTATTGAGTAGTTTCTCGAAGGATTTGATGGTGAGTCCCTTGAGCATGAAAACTACTGGTCCATGAATGCTCTTGAGTAGAATTTCAATTGCATGATGTTCCTGTAGCTGAGGTTCACATTTCATGTTAAGGTTTCTCCACCTCAAAATATAGTCCACCAAAGTTTCACTAGGCTTTTGTTTTTCCATCATGAGCTCCCCAATTGACACATGATGTTGTGCCCTGACGAATATTTTCATAAGCAGATGTTCCAACTCAAAAATGTTTTAACTGACCCGTTGGGCAAGTCAGCGTACCAGTCAAAAGCAATTCCTGACAAGCTGCAGATGAACTGCTGGAAGAGTAGAGCTTCACGATTTCTCGTGTTTCCACAATTGGCTCGGAAATGTGCTATATGTTGTCTGGGATTTCCAGTCCCATCAAATATCTCGGAGTTTGGGGCCATAAAACCCTTGAGGAAAGGCACGACATCGAATTCCTCCGTGTAAGGTCTACACTTTAAAACCAATGCCCCACCTTTGATTGGGTTAAAGCGTCCCGCACTTGTTCAACCATTTGCTTGAATTCTTTTTTTGGTATAGCACTTGATGGAGAATCCTTTCTATGTTGCTTGTTTCTATTTGTTGAAGCAACCTCCCTTCTTTCATCTGTGATATGTATTATTTCCGGCTGATTGATTTCTGGAGAGGCCAATTGCGGCGCTTGAGATTGCCCTTGAATAGTGGCCATGTCGGTCATGGCTGCGGTCATCTCTTATATTCTTTTCTCCAATAGACTAACTTGCTCATCCCTTAGGAGGACAACCCTACGCAGTTTATCTATGACATTCTCTTTAGTGTGAGGCTGAGCCTCACACGGAGATGTGGTGGCTCTAGTTTTTATTACATGGACATCCATGTATTCTTCCTCCAAGTTAGCATTGTAATCAAAATTTTCATCGTCGCTATCGACGGAAACTCCGTATTCTCAAGCTAACTCGGAAATCTCAATCCTGAGTTTCTCAACTTTCTCTTCAATTATTGATTCCTTGATTGCTTTCAGATTTGGAGGACCCTGATGGAAATCCTCTACTTGCTCTTCCATCTCGTTGGCTATTGTTGCGACGATGTCAAATATTTCAGATCCTGATTTCATTTCCTGTCCCGGGAGTTCACCAGACTGTATCGGTGCAACGACCTTGGGTACCCATACCATTTTATTTTTCAAAGATGATGTCTCAAGACGGAGTGTCTTAGTAGAAGCATCGGTATATTGAGGAAAATTGTGCTCCCCGTGGTGTAGACCGGCTACAGTGTCAGGTAATCATCTTGTCTTTGCCTATGTAGAAATGTCTCCATAATGGGTGACGGGTAAGATTTTTGGACCCGGTCTCGACTTAATTGGCCGACGGCCTGCGGTCATCGTGGTGGTACAATCAGCAGTAATCACTGTGGTTTCAACTCTGTTCCGTAAACTGAACCAAATGGGGATATGAGTTTGTGACACTCCAGTTGTCTTGTGAGACTGTCTGGTGGAACTGACATCCCTCAAATTTCTTTCTTCCAGCGAGGGAAAATTGCATGTCTCACTCGTTTAAGTAACTCGCTAACCGAACTTCCTTCTTTAGTAGATAGCTTTATGAAAATTGCACCAACTCGAGTGATAGGAGTGAACTTCTTTCTCTCCTCACCGTGTTCATGAAGTGGTGGTAATGCAACGGCGATTCTTCAGATACTCTCATATCCATCAGTATCTGTCAAAGGATGGAATCTACTCCCTCGTAGGAGTGGGTAAATTTCTGGTAACACTTCTTCATCTTGATGAGACTTCTCCTCAACAGGTGTCTCTATGTGAGTCTGAGCTTTAATGGTCCTCCAAACTTTTCTGTTGTGGTTCCTCTTTTGAGTTCGAGTCAGCGGTACAGTCCTCGATCTTGAATTGATTTCAAATACGGGTAGTGGGACATTTAATCTCTCAGTTGGATCCTCAATAATCATTACTTCTTTCCCCTTAGCAGCAGCAGGGCTAGCAGGTTTGGCAGCTGTCGTGATGGCAGTAGTTTTAGACTTCTTGCAGGCAGGGAAGTCTTGAAGGCAGTTTAGACTAAATTCTGCATACGTTTCCTGTATTTTAGGTGCGGCGATCTTCATCACCGCAAATGGGGCTTTCTCGAGAATGACCTCGAGATCTTCAAATCCAACTCCAAATTTGATGGTAGGAGCGAGGTTGCGGGCTTCGTGACTCGTTGGCAGGTTGCAGGAAAAGGTCAGCAATTGGTAGGTCTATGCAGCAAGCTTGAAAATAGAAAGTTTTCGGGTTAGCTATATGGCTAAAAACCTCATAATTTTTTAGTGCAAGCACTGAAAGTAGAGGTTGATCCATAAACCTGGCGGGTCTTAATTTGTGGGTACTTGTTGACCTCACTTTTGGTTGAGGTCTAGAAATTTCTTTAGTAGCCTAGGTCTAGCTATAGGACTTTNGTAAAGTTTTAAATCTTTTAAAAATTACACTTAATACATTCACTTAGGTCTTAAGGGCTTAGTNCAAGAGTGAAGGAAGCTAAAGCCCCATCAAATTACCTTTCCACAGAGCCTCTACCATAGCCCTCAACCAACACTTGAAATTGGTTGTGGTCGAATTCATACTTAGGCTTTACACCAGAGTCAGAGGCTTCATCCTCAAAGGCTAAAGCCCCATCAAATTACCCTTTCACAGAGCCTCTACCATAGCCCTCAACCAACACCTGTAAAGCCCCATCAAATCCCCCTTCCACAGAACCTCTACCATAGCCCTCAACCAACACCTGAAATTGAGCGTTGGTCGAAATCCCATATAGGCTTTACACCAGAGCTAGAGACTTCATCCCTAAGCTCTTAGCCCCCCATCAAATCCCCCTTCCACAGAGCCTCTACCATAGCTCTCAACCAACACCCAAAATCGGGCCCCATCAAATTACCTCTCCACAGAGCCTCTACCATAGCCCTCAACCAACACCTGAAATGGTTGTGGTCGAATTCATACTTAGGCCTTTCACCAGAGCTAGAGACTTCATCCCTAAGCTCTTTAGGGTCGAATTCATACTTCTACACCAGAGCCACTAGACCAACACCTGAAATCGAGCTTGGTCGAATTCATACCTAAGCTTTACACCAAGACCAGGGCAAGAGTGAAAGAAGCCAAAGCCCCATCAAATCCCCCTTCCACAGAGCCTCTACCATAGCTCCCCAACACCTGAAATGGGCTGTGGTCGAATTCATACATAGACCTTACACCAGAGCCAGAGACTCCCTTTGAAATTGGTTGTGGTCGAATTCATACTTAGGCTTTACACCAGAGTCAGAGGCTTCATCCTCAAAGGCTAAAGCCCCATCAAATTACCCTTTCACAGAGCCTCTACCATAGCCCTCAACCAACACCTGTAAAGCCCCATCAAATCCCCCTTCCACAGAACCTCTACCATAGCCCTCAACCAACACCTGAAATTGAGCGTTGGTCGAAATCCCATATAGGCTTTACACCAGAGCTAGAGACTTCATCCCTAAGCTCTTAGCCCCCCATCAAATCCCCCTTCCACAGAGCCTCTACCATAGCTCTCAACCAACACCCAAAATCGGGCCCCATCAAATTACCTCTCCACAGAGCCTCTACCATAGCCCTCAACCAACACCTGAAATGGTTGTGGTCGAATTCATACTTAGGCCTTTCACCAGAGCTAGAGACTTCATCCCTAAGCTCTTTAGGGTCGAATTCATACTTGCTACACCAGAGCCACTAGACCAACACCTGAAATCGAGCTTGGTCGAATTCATACCTAAGCTTTACACCAAGACCAGGGCAAGAGTGAAAGAAGCCAAAGCCCCATCAAATCCCCCTTCCACAGAGCCTCTACCATAGCTCCCCAACACCTGAAATGGGCTGTGGTCGAATTCATACATAGACCTTACACCAGAGCCAGAGACTGGTTTTTTTGGACTTAGACGAAGGTGTGAAGAATCTCTGATTGAGGCTACACCTCTCGGAGCAAAGGTATAACCTCACTTATCAAGCCTTTATGAGCTCTCCATTTATAATGGCTTAATTTCATGGACTATTAACCGTATAGATGTGTTCGTCTCACTTAGACGAGTCCATAGGATCAAACCCGAAGTGATTTGGTTGAGTCTAGGCAGAGATCTTAAGGTTTTAGTGTGGACGGTTCTCGGTTAAGGCTATTGGGGACGATGAACGGATGCCGTCCATCCGCGCGTGTATTGAATGGACGGAAGAGATCAAGCCGGATGGTCATCTGAGGCGATACAGCGCGACGCGTGGCAGCTGACTCAGAAGGCGGCGTCANGCAAGCCAATTTTAAGCTCAAATCCCAGCCCGAAACTAGGACAAATCCTAATCTCAACCTACACAACACCAAACTCCAATAAATTGGCTCTACACCTTCACAAGAGTGAAAGAAGCCAAAGCCCCATCAAATCCCCCTTTCATAGAGCCTCTACCATAGCTCTCAACCAACACCCAAAATCGGCTTTGATCAAAAACATACATAGGCTTTACACCAGGGCCAGAGACTTCATCCCTAATCTCTTTGGGACCTAACAAAGGTGTGAAGAATCTCTGATTGAAGCTTCCCTTCTCAGAGCAAAGGTATAAAACTCCTCATTATCCCGAGCTTATTTTGATTCTCTATTTACTTAAGCTTGATTTTATGGCCTCTTAACCGTATATATATGTTCGTCTCACTTAGACGAGTCCATAGGATTAAACCCAAAGTAATTTGGTTGAGTCTAGGCCGAGATCTTAACGTTTTAGTGTGGACGGACACGGGTTCATTCCGTTGGGGACGATGAACGGATGTCGT
>JXCR01138132.1:84401-102635 GCA_002079205.1 Phalaenopsis hybrid cultivar
ATGATCATCCGGGGCGATACAGCGCGACACGTGGCAGCTGAGTCAGAAGGCGGCGTCGAATAGGGGCGCGCCGCGTGGCTTTTCGACGGATCCAAGGATCCAGTCAACCCGCAGTTTGAATAGATAAATAGGACATTTAAAAAATTTAGAAAATAGCTATTAAACTTTAAAAATCCATATCTTTGCATAGAAAATTCATAAAAATANTATTGTGAAGAAAACTTACACATCATGCTTAATTAACCGTATGGATGTGTAGAGCTAGGTCAGATCTACGATTTAAAAAAAATTTCATGTAAANTATAATAAAATTTTAAATTAAATATATAAAACTTATATATATATGTATATATATATATATAAATTAAATTTTGTATTTATATAATATATAAATTTTTAATTTTTTTATTTAATTATAAATTAGTTAATTTATAATTATATATTTAAATTAATTTAAAATAATATATAAATTAAATATATAAAATTAATATATAATAAATTTATAAATTAAATATATAAAACTTATATATAATGTAATACTAAGCGATACAAAAAAATGGGGCATGAGGAAATCGTGCAGCATGATATATGAAATGAAGTTGTGCACGACATATCATTTTTTTGATAATTTTGAAATGTTACCTTGTGCACTTTCAGGCTATTTTTACCCCACATTGTGAAAAAAACTCTATAATCATAAAATTCAAGATTTGAGGGTTGAGATGATGTAATTTGGCTAAATTCCAAGAAGGAACCGGGCGTGCCCTCGTGGTGATGTATAGTCCACTGTTTCGATTAACAAAATGTACTTACATGTCAGAAATAGACACCATCCTACCGATAAATTTTCAGGCAACCACAACATGTGAGATGACCCGTTATTAGGTACAATGTTAGAAGAGATATAATATTAGGCGATACAAAAATATGATGTGCCAAAAAATGATGCAATAAGATATGTGAAATGATGTTTTGACACGTCATATCATTTTTTTACAGTTTTGGGGTGTTGCCTCGAGCACTTTGGGGTTTTTTTTCGCTCTGTCGGGATGCAAGAAAAGACTACAAACATAAAATTTATGAACTTATGGCTGAGATGATGGAATTTGGCCAAATTTCAAGCAGGTGTTGGAGTGTTGCTGTGGTGGTGATGTATATTCCACCATTGTGGTTCAAAAAAAAGGGTTGCATGTCAAAAACGAACACCGTCGGGTCGACGGGGCATTTTTTGATCACCCGCAGCCTGTGAGATGGTCTATTATGAGGTGTAATTCTAAANCGTGGTGGTGATGTATATTCCACCATTGCGGTTCAAAAAAAATGGTTGCATGTCAAAAACGAACATCGTCGGGTCGACGGGGCATTTTTTGATCACCCGCAGCCTGTGAGATGGTCTATTATGAGGTGTAATTCTAAAGGAGGTATAATTTTAAAGGACATGTAATATTAGGGTATAAAAAATTATGGGGTACCAAAAATGATGCAGCATAATATGTGGAATGATGTTGTGACATGTCATATCATCTTTTGGAAATCTCGGTATATTACGTTGTGCTCTTTCGGACTGTTGAAACCATGTCAGGATGCACTAAAACCTAAAAACATAAAATTCATGATTTGAGGGCCAAGGTGCTTGGAATTTTGGCACCGGGCATTGTCTCANCAGGGTATAAAAAATTATGGGGTACCAAAAAATGATGCATCATAATATGTGGAATGATGTTGTGACATGTCATATTATCTTTTGGAAATCTCGGTATATTACGTCGTGCTCTTTCGAACTGTTGAAACCATGTCGGGATGCACTAAAAACCTAAAAACATAAAATTCATGATTTGAGGGCCAAGGTGCTTGGAATTTTGGCACCGGGCATTGTCTCACTGGTGATGCATAGTCCATCCTTTTGGTTTAACAAAAACAAATATTGTCTGCCATTTGAGGCATTTTTCGGTCTACACAATTGGTGAGATGGCCTTTATGAGGTATAACGTTAGAGGACTTGCAATACTAGGTGGTACAAAAATATTGGGCACGAGAAAATAGGGTAGTACAATATGTTGAAAAATGTTGTGACACGTCATATCGCTTTCTGTAATTTCAGGATGTTATCTCATGCTCTTTTGGGTTGTTTTTACCACATCAATATGCACAAAAATAAAAAAAATATATAGAAGTCATGATTTATGAACAGAGATGAAGGAATTTGAGCGAATTCCAAGCACGTGTCAGGTTGTTGCTCTAGCAATGATGCATAGTCCACCATTTCAATTCAAACAACGGGGTTGCACATCAAAAACGAACATTGTTGGCCCACTGGGCATTTGTTCAACCCTCAAAACTCGTGAAATGGCTCATTATGAGGCATAATGTTAGAGAACATGTTATATTAAACGATACAAGAATAAGAGGCGCCAAAAAGTAGTGCAGTACCATAAGTAGAATGATGATGTGATACATCATGTCATTTTTTCGCAATTTTGGGATGCTACCATGTGAACGTATGGACTATTTTTGCGCTACCAGAAAACACAAAAACTACAGAAACATAAAATTCATAATTTGAAGGTCGAGATGATGTAATTTAGCCAAATTGCAAGACATCATCGACATGTTGTCCTAGCGTTGTTGTATTTGCACATAAAAAATGGAAATTGTCACCGTACGAGGGCATTTTTATGGTCGTTGTACATGTACTCTTTTGCTAATGATTCAAATTTATGATATTGTAGTTGAAATTCATGTCCTCTATTTCAAGGACAAATAAATTCAACATTTTTTTGGCACTACCAAAGTCACATATCTTTCTAAATTTTAATAGTTTTTTGATGGTCACCTACATACTTTTTCCTCGATTGATTTTTTACCTTGTTTTCAATATCCACTATATTTTAATGCGATGAATAATTTTTCATTTTGATCTGATATTAAATCAATCTTGTAATTATATCACACCATCCCTGCTTAAGAAATTGGTTCCACACCATTTTTTTCATTAAACCAATTTAGATAAGAATGAAATAATTTAACTTTAAAAAATACAATTTTTTCAATCATCACTGAAAAACTCTAAAGAGTAACAAAAATCTATACAAAATTCTAATACTATGATTAGTCCAAAGACATCGTTGCGATAGTAACCAACGACACAAGAAAGAAATTGGTNGTTAATTTTAATAAATCACAGAAAATTCATAAAATTATGAAATTTTGGCCANCTTTAGAGTGGCAGGTTAAATCCCCCAATTTGATTTATAGTTTTAGGTTTCGATACGAGATGTTAGCCCTTAAGTGGAGGGAGAAGAGTGAACTAGGGTGAGAGCTAGTATCTTATTTACCTAACCGGTCTTCAAGACTATTCAAACTATAGATTAACCAATATTCTTTATAGCATCTGTAGTAAGGGTAAAGAATATTATTGCTCCTATTTGGCATAATACATTTAGCATACTTCCACAATAGAATTTCTATACATATTAATGATTCATGCTAAGGAAAAAGATATTTTACTTATATTACCTTCATCTTGCAAATATTTAGTTAAGTTAATTAGTTCTTTACTTTATTTTCATAAACCAAAAACTACAAAAAGAATCAAATTTTCATTCTTATTATAATACCTTAAGTTTAAGTAAGAATATTTTGCTAAGTAGATTTTTGTTTTCTAAACTTTCTAGTTTTCTAAAGTGTATATTGCCTGTTTTTTTTTTTTGTGGGTTCAATATTCGGGGCTTAATCAAAAAGTCTTATATTACTTGATAAAGATATGTATACTTGCGTAGTATCCTATATTTAAATATTATAAATGTATTCTTCATTGCTTCATAGTAGAAAATTTACCTAGCTGTTTATTTGGATCAATTTTTTAGCTTGATTGCAAAATAAAAATCATTATTAAGGAAATTAAGCATATAATCACGTACATCGCATTTTACATTTATATAGAAAGTCGAGATCAGCTATCACCCACTAAACAAGGCTTCAAGACTATTGTCTGTACCACCTTAACTCTAATCACATAGGAAGATTTTTACTCTTTGCTACATAGTGAATAGTGTAATATAGCTAATGAAACCACCAAGATCACCCAACATACTGCCTTACTCTCCTACAAAAATATGGGTAGCTTCAACAATTCAGGAAACTTAAACAAAAAATCTCCCAATAACAAGAACAATGCCAACAGTATGCAACCCATGAACAAAAAAAATCTGATATGCCAAATATGCAATTAAAAGGGTCACTAGGCAGATCAATGTTGTTATAGAACGAATTTCCAATAAAACCCCTCTCCCGACAACTAACTTACAACACTCAACACACATCTACAACCGCAACTACATAATTGTCTATTAGACTCTGATGCAACTGCACATCTCACCTAAACTCAAGCAACTTATAGTAGAATGTGCCTTACTAAGGATTTGATCAAGTTTCANCAAAATTCCTAACACTTAACTTAATGCCAACCTTCACTAGAAGGAACAAATTCTTGTCTCTCAGTAGTCTCTTCAGAAATATTGAGTTAATAAAACGGATGGTGGTGACGAGCTCTAATACTGTTATCTTCGATCCACTTTTTCTTAAAGAACATCACCTTATCTGCTTCCTCTATATAACTGGTATAACTGAATNTAATAAAAAAATCATAAAATATTAAATTCATAGAAATGTTTCAAATTATTTCCTAAACACTTAGGAATCATTGGAATATTTTTCCAAGGTCTAATAAGATATTTATTTTTAAACCTTAAAATGATTTTTAAGGTTTAAAAATAGAATTTTCACTAAAATGAAATGTTCTAAATTATTTCCTAAACACTTAGGAATTATTGGAATATTTTTCCAAGGTCTAAAAATAATATATCTATTTTTAAAACTTAAAATGATTTTTAAGGCTTAAAAATAGAATTTTCACCAAAAATCTTTACCAAAATAATCATCTATTTTAAACCTTAAAATAATTTTTAAGGCTTAAAAATAGAATTTTAACCAAAATAATTCTAAAAAATCAAATATTTATTTTTAAACCTTAAAATTATTTTTAAGGCTTAAAAATAGAATTTTCACCAAAAATAACAAATAATTTTTAAGGCTTAAAAATAAAATTTTCACAAAAATAATTCTAAAAAATCAAATTAAAATAAAAAAATACAAAATAAATTTATCTGGGTTCCCTAGCCCCAGAGAGATTTTCCAAAAATATAAAACATATTTTTCAACTTATAAAATATTTTATTTTTATTAAAATCCCCAAAACTTCAATTAATTTTAATAAATCACAGAAAATTCAAAAAATTATGAAACTTTGGTCAAATGACTTTCTGGTCTAGGGCTAGCTTACGTAATAATTTCAAGTGATTAAAAGTTTTCTTGATCATCTTTTGGAATCTTCTTTGAAAATACATATTTTTGCATAAAAATAATTATATGAATTAAATTAAATTGTGAAAATACATTTTCTCCTCTGATGTCTTAATTGACCTATTAGTAGGGTTACATAAAAAAATTCAAAGTCATTTGGCTTAAATTTGACACTCATAAAAAAATAATTATGTGAATTAAATTAAATTGTGAAAATTCACATTATCTCCTCTGATGTCTTTATAGCTATCAATAGGGTTATATAAAAATTTCAAAGTCATTTGACTTAAATTTGATAAATTATGAATTATATGAATTAAATTAAATTGTGAAAATTCACATTATCTCCTCTGATGTTCACTAAGGTTATATAAAAATTTCAAAGTCATTTGACTTAAATTTGACAAATTATGAAAGTTTGGAATTAGGGTTACTTAAAAATTTCAAAGTCATTTGACTTAAATTTGATAAATTCTAAAAGTTTGGACCCTTAGGGGCAAAATTGTAATTTTGAATATTTTGGCCTTAATGAACATTTAGGCTTAATNTCAGAACTTCAGTTAATTTTAATAAATCACAGAAAATTCATAAAATTATGAAATTTTGGCCACCCCCAAAAATGCAATTAATTCTAATAAATCACAGAAACTTTAAAAAATTATGGAAATTTTGGCCAAATAACTTCAATTAATTTTAATAAATCACAGAAAATTCAAAAAATTATGAAATTTTGGCCAAAGGCTCTGGCCTAGGGCTAGCTTACATAAAAATTTCAAGTGATTAGGAGTTGTCCTGATCATCTTTTTTAGTCTAGGGCTAGCTCACATAAAAATTTCAAGTGATTAGGAGTTGTCCTAACCCCTTTTTGAAATTTTCCTTAAAAAATCTAGGGCTAGCTCACATGAAAATTTCAAGTGATTAGGAGTTGTCCTGATCATCTTTTGAATTCTAGGGCTAGCTCACATAAAAATTTCAAATGATTAGGAGTTGTCTTGATCATCTTTTGGAACTCACATAAAAATTTCAAGTGATTAGAAGTTTTCCTGATCATCTTTTGAAATTTTCTTTAAAGATGCATTATATAAAAATTTCAAGTGATTAGGAGTTGTCCTGATCATCTTTTGAAATTTTCTTTAAAGATTACATCTTTTGAAATTTTCTTTGAAAATGCATATTTTTGCATAAAAATAATTATATGAATTAATTAGAATGTGAAAATTCACATTTCTCCTCTGATGTCTTAATTGACCTATTAGTAGGGTTACATAAAAATTTCAAAGTCATTTGTGAAAATGCATATTTTTGCATAAAAATAATTATATGAATTAAATTAAATTGTGAAAATTCACATTGCTTCCTCTGATGTCTTAATTGACTTATCAATAAGGTTATATAAAAATTTCAAAGTCATTTGACTTAAATTGTATTTTTGAATAAAATAATTATATGAATTAAATTAAATTGTGAAAATTCACATTATCTCCTCCTCTCACATTTTGCATAAAAATAATTATATGAATTAAATTAAATTGTGAAAATTCACATTTTCCTATGATGTCTTAATTGACCTATTAGTAGGGTTACATAAAAAAATTCAAAGTCATTTGGCTTAAATTTGACACTCATAAAAAAATAATTATGTGAATTAAATTAAATTGTGAAAATTCACATTATCTCCTCTGATGTCTTTAATGACCTATCAGTAAGGTTATATAAAAATTTCAAAGTCATTTGACTTAAAATTTGACAAATTATAAAAGTTTAGACCCTTAGGGGCAAAATTGTAATTTTAGACATTTTGGCCTTAATGAATATTTAGGCTGAATCAAAATGGGAAATGGGTAATTTCTGATATTAATAATTCATTTGATAATTTGTAATAAAAAATGGGCTTAATTGGTAGAAACCCACTTCATTTTTTGCTAAATCATAAGATAATTCCCATAATTATCAAAATTTTGGAAACTTTATTAGCATGACATGATTGTAAAATTTAAGGGTATAATTTTGGAAATTAATGATTTCATACCCTTATTTGATAATCAAAGTGANTTTCAAGGGACAACTTTTATAGGAGCAATCAAATCCTTCAAAGGGGAGTTCCTTAGGGGTTGGTGCTTTACCACCAAATCTAATCTCAAAGGTGGATTTAGGGTTGGTTCCTTATCCCCAAATCTAATCTCAAATGTGGATTTCGGGTGCTCATTAGGAGGCTTCTTCTAGAGCAAATTATTGAAAATCTAAAGATCAAAGTAGCCACCTTGCAGAAGTATGGGGGAGCTCATCAAGCCGCTTGTGGGTCTATGAAAATTCATCACTAAATTTGTGGGTTTCATTTGATGTGAAATTGGGCTACACATATTCCAAGTAGAGTTGAGCCTGAGGATAGATGAATCAATCAGCGTTAATCCACTTTGTGTTGCCCTAGAATTTATTTCTTGCCACTCGAGAATCAAGCGTAGATGCATGAGCCTTTTTGCGAAAATAATGCATAAAAATAAAAATGGGCGTAGAAAGAATTATTCTTATAAGCTAGAATGCTTTTGTTGTGCATCAAGGGGCTCACTCCACTAGTTATTGTGTCGATTACTCTATTGAGCTTGCTTCTCCACATTTAGAATATGAAATAATGTGACTAGGAGATTGATTCTTGTTTCATGGAATTTTTTTTGTATAATAAAGAGGAAGAAATTCAAAAGTTAGAAAAGGTGTGGCATTATGAGGGTGGTGGTAGATAATATGTCAGCTGACCATCTTTTTTCTCTGTAAGTATTGGTTTTTTAAAGATAGCAGAGATTATTCGCACTATTAATATAATTTATTTTATTTCTTCTCTCTTTGTTTCACTTAACCTGTCCTTAAGCCGGTCATGGGTTCTTTGCCCTCATTTTGCAATGAGATATTCTTAAATTTTAAGATGGATGTCCTCAACAAACTATCATTGAAGAACATGAAACTCCTTCAACTAAAGTTCAAATTCAATAGATGCAACAAGTAACAAGCTCCTAGGGATGGCAAGCAATTGGTTCAAGAATTAATTTTATTTGGTCTTTGCTTTTTCTCTTTATTCAGATCATTCTCAACTTTTATGCCAACTTCATAAATATAGTTTTGTCCAAGTGGAAGGAAAAAATTCATTGGTTTACCACCCTATTCAAACATTTATTTTTAATAATGGAGTATATATATTCTCCTCCTATATTTGAAGATGATAGGTTCAGAGAGCAAGATTTGTTTGTGGAAAGAATGATATATTTTATGACTTTCACTAAGGGATAGCCAATCCCTCTTGTGTCGGCACAATTTATAAAGGAATAGCTTTAAGTGCCAACCCTTTCAATNCAAGGGACCAGTCAAGATACAGTGATGGATAAGGAAGAAGTGGGCAAATCTCGGGCCTTCGCCCTGACATAGCGAGTAGCTCACCTTCCACCTAGACACCAAAAAAGTTGCTACACCTACAATGGATCCAGTCGAGGTTGATTTTGCTGAGATTGACAAAAATACCAAACCCATTGTGAGGTTTTTCAAGGGAAAACTTTTATAGGAGCAATCAAATCCTTCAAAGGGGAGTTCCTTAGGCGTTGGTGCTTTACCACCAAATCTAATCTGGAAGGTGGATTTAGGGTTTTTTCCTTATCCCCAAATCTAATCTCAAATGTGGATTTAGGGTGCTCATTAGGAGGCTTCTTCTAGAGCAAATTATTGAAAATCTAAAGAGCAAAGTAGCCACCATGCACAAGTATGGGGGGAGCTCATCAAGCCGCTTGCGGGTCTATGAAAATTCATCACTAAATTTGTGGGTTTCATTTGATGTAAAATTGGGCTACACATATTCCAAGCAGAGTTGAGCATGAGGATAGATGAATCAATCAGTGTTAATCCACTTTATGTTGCCCTAGAATTTATTTCTTGCCACTCGAGAATCAAGCGTAGATGCATGAGCCTTTTTTGCAAAAATAATGCATAAAAATAAAAATGGGCGTAGAAAGAATTATTCTTATAAGCTAGAATGCTTTTGTTGTCATCAAGGGGCTCACTCCACTAGTTATTGTGTCGATTATTATATTGAGCTTGCTTCTCCACATTTAGAATAAGAAATAATGTGACTAGGAGATTGATTCTTGTTTCATGGAATTTTTTTTGTAAAATAAAGAGGAAGAAATTCAAAACTTAGAAAAGATGTGGCATTATGAGGGTGGTGGTAGATAATATGTCAGCTGGCCATCTTTTTTCTCTGTAAGTATTGGTTTTTTAAAGATAGCAGAGATTATTTGCACTATTAATAGAATTTATTTTCTTTCTTCTCTTTATTTCACTTAACATGTCCTTAAGCCGGTCATGGGTTCTTTTCCCTCATTTTGCAATGAGATATTCTTAAATTTTAAGATGGATGTCCTCAACAACCTATCATGGAAGAACATGAAACTCCTTCAACTAAAGTTCAAATTCAATAGATGCAACAAGTAACAAGCTCCTAGGGATGGCAAGCAATTGGTTCAAGAATTAATTTTATTTGGTCTTTGCTTTTTCTCTTTATTCAGATCCTTCTCAACTTTTATGCCAACTTCATAAATATAGTTTTGTCCAAGTGCAAGGAAAAAATTCATTGATGGTTTATCACCCTATTCAACCATTTATTTTTAATAATGGAGTTTATATATTCTCCACCTATATTTGAAGATGATAGGTTCTGAGAGCAAGATTTGTTTGTGGAAAGAATGGTATATTTTATGACTTTCACTAAGGGATTGTCAATCCCTCTTGTGTCGGCACAATTTATAAAGGAATAGCTTTAAGTGCCAACCCTTTCAATTGGAAAGATGGTACACTTTTACACTTTGGAAATGTTGTGCTTGAGATTTAGAAGTATATCAACTTGGATATTCTTTGCAACATCCTTCTTTGTGAGTCAACAAATTGGTTTGGCCTGCTTTTGATGGATATGTTGCTACTCAACTTTTGATGATATATTTGGCTTTACATTTCCTTCACTTACCTTGAGATAAGGTCATCCATAATGAGGGGTCACTTAGAGTTATGAGAGAGCGTGGTGAAGGTAGTCCCATGTTAACACTCGTCTTCTAAATTCATTTAAGTGATAATGAGGAGTCCAATTCTAGTGACTTTTAGGATACTAACTACCATTTTCTTATGTGGGTGAGTAAAGGTGAGGACATGTTTGAGTTCATCTCGGGGTTGGGTGGACATAATGGGCAAGGTGATGGGGATGCTTATGTCTGTGATCTTTACTGAATAGCTTGCCCCCATGTCAATGAAATTGGTGCCTCTAAGACATGCAACACATCACACACAAATTACATTAGTCAATTCGAATCATAAGTGGGTAAAAATGGACATGGAAATATATTAAGTTTCCTTCTCAATAGTTGTTTCACTTTTGGCAAATGAGGTCAGGTGCACAATTTTCTCATAGATGCTCTCGAAGGAGATGAAGGGAATTCCCTCATATACATTTTATTTTTTCATGATGAGGGTGAATGTGATAGCTTGAAAATTTAATTACATGGTTGGAGCCACATAAAGAAGTGTCTCCAAAAAGCTTGCCCTTGTGAGGTCAATGTAGATGGTGCTCTTCAAAAAGAATTTCATGCTCTATGAGCTCAAGGAGGATCCCAAAACAAGGCATAATGTAATGGAGACTCAATTTGTTGAGCTCAAAATGAGTTGTAGAGAAATGAGCCCAGTCTATTTATAGCTCACTGTGCATCTACGACAAGAAAAAAAAAGTCATGAATGTTTTTCATTATGTTTTTTATTTAGATTATGATTTTAGCTATTCAGGGGGTAGATGTTGTGGTCAAAGTCGATAGGGGAAGTTCTTTTAATATTTTAAAGCATTGATAAATAACGGTAAGGTTTGGTGACTAAGTTTGTTGTTTAGGTTTAACTTTTTCTTGATAATTGGGTAAGTTGTGGAATTGTACCCTCTTGATTCAATGCCAAAGGAAAGTTTGAAGCTTTGGCACAGCAGTCCAATTCAGAGGTTGATGGCAGCGATAATAAATAGAGTGACACTATTAGTAGAGAGATTCTTTGTTTANAAAATAAATTTTTCTGAGCTCTCTAACTTCAGAAAGATTTTCCAAAAATATAAAACATATTTTTCAACATATAAAATGTTTTATTTTTATTAAAGTCCCCAAAACTTCAATTAATTCTAATAAATCACAGAAACTTCAAATTTATAAAATTTTGGCCAAAGGACTTTCTGGTCTAGGGCTAGCTCACATAAAAATTTTCAGAATTAGGAATTGTCTTGATTATCTTTTGAAATTTTCTTTGAAGATGCATATTTTTGCATAATATGAAATTTTGGCCAAAGGACTTTCTGGTCTAGGGCAAGCTCACATAAAAATTTCAAGTGATTAGGAATTGTCTCGATCATCTTTTGAAATTTTCTTTTAACTTCAATTAATTTTAATAAATCACAGAAAATTCAAAAAATTATGAAATTTTGGCCAAAGGCTCTGACCTAGGGCTACCTTACATAAAAATTTTAAGTGATTACGAGTTGTCCTGTTTACCTTTTAAAATTTTCTTTAAAAATGCATATTTTTGCATAAAAATAATTATATGAATTAAATTAAATTGTGAAANAATTATAACAAAAAGTGATTTTATGTGCACCTTATCAATAATATGCAAACGAGTATCAAACACTTCGCAAGAAAATTAGTTTGTATCCGTAAATGCAATTTTTTTAATGAAATTTTAATTAAATAGCCAACCTCCTATTTTAAACATGTAATTATATATATATATATATTCGAGAGTGTTATATAGTTTATTCCGTAATATAATCTACTTTTGGATATTACGGACCCTCCCTATTGAAATATTATAAAGATTATGGGCAATCTAAGCCAAGGCAAGCTGATATTTGCATGGTCTGCCTGCGCTTCTTCGCCCTACCGAATTAATGGGTGTGTGGCATTGGTCATCCCTTGTACAAGTTTATGCGTTGAATTATGTTCAGCCCGATCTGGTTATCCGTGGGTGACTCCTTTGAGTAGATCATGAGAAAATATTACGTTTGTTTTTCGCCTGCATGTAGCTTGGCATACATGTTGATGTGGCCCTCGGTCATATCAAGTTGTCGCCCAGCGCTTGGTCATTCCACATGTGCGGACGGCCGGACGCAGTGAACAAATGACTAATCTGAATCTGCAGGCCATAGATGTGCACTACTTTATTTTATGTCAAATTTATTATATTTAGTTCCCATCAATTTACGTCATTCTTTTTCAATAGTATTAATAAAAACATGTTGATTTTGCTTGACTTGTTTATTAATGATAGATTAGTCTTAAAACTAAAAGTGGGTTTGAATCAGTATAACTAATTAGCAAATTAGTTTTAATTTATATTGAACAAACCAATGTTTAAATATTTTGTGGATGCAGGACCACAATATTACGTGAAATTATTAATATAAATAAATTGTTACCCATATTATTATTATATATATAGAGCTCAGAAACAAATACAGAATATGAAAATTATATGATAATAGTAATAATATGAAATAATTTGTATTATATATATTAATGCATTGGATAATAAAGCAATTTGTGTATTATTTATTATTAAATTCAATAAAGGACTTATTTTGTAGATTTTAAACTTCTTGTGTGATAATATTATTAATTAAATAATATAAGGAACCAAGAAAATAATATAAATTTTTATTCGTATAAACATATATAGTAAGCAAATATCTTATGCATAAATTATTATATTACACAAGTGGGTAGAACGATATAAGCAAACACCACATGTCATATAAAAGGAATAATTTAAACATATTCGATTGGCATTGAAAGGTAAGATTATACGAAATAGTAGAAGAAATGTTCAGAGAAAAAGAGATGCGAAATATGTTGACATGTTTTGAAGAAATAAATTATAACTAGATACATAATTTTTTTTATTACTTGAGAAATAAAAAGAATTTATTCTTATAGGCATTAAAAAAAAAATTTATTAGGTTTTGTATGTTTTTAATTATTTATATGATTGATACATGCTTAGGGCTTGAATCTGATGTTTCCCCTATTTAACACCTTAATATTAAGGAAAATTTATATAAGTAGCGCACAATTATTATGTATTTACATATCTCACATCTAAACTTTTATATTTACATACATAGCATTGCTGCATTAATCTATGCATGGCAAGGTGTATTTTACTTTTAACAAGTGATAATAATGTTTTTCTTATTTTGATATTAAAGATTGGAATGTTGTGTGTGTAAATAAGAAAAAAAATATACTTATATAAGATTGCCCCTTTTTAAGTCGTTCGGTTGAAGATTTTGATGAACAAAATGAAATGAGAGAACCTTGATTTTTTTTTGTTAGAGTTTCCACGCTCTTTATTCTTATGTAAGTGCAACGATGCATGTTCAGTGCTCGCCATCTTTTTTTTAGAATTGTAACACCAACATTTAGGTTTTTATTGATTTGTTAATCGACATTTGAAAAGCTTAGCTATATTACAAAATGTTGATGCCACACTCCTAAAAAAAGTTGATCACCTCTCATCCTACCATACGAGCACTGTCACTAGCTATGCTTCAACTTCGTCTACTTATCAGCTCGAGCCTATGGGACTGACATAAATTTCCCCCTTGGTTTAATACGTAGTTTTGTATTTTCAATTTCAGTCGTTTGTATATTGCATTTAATATTATGGTCATATGTTTATTTAAAGTTATGATTTTCCTTTCCTTGTTGTCTATTCTGTGGCTCGATGAGGATGTGTTTGGCTTACTACTCAGGGCCTGCGATTCCTTGGATTACTGGAGTAAGAGCAAGCAAGCCAGATAAAATCAATGCCCTGACTACTGAACATGGAAGCTTCCATGTATACTAGTGGGCGCTCCCACATATGAAGTATAATAGGAGATTGGCAAGAGTCAATTTTTGTATTATACCTTATTTTAAATTAAATATATGTTAGCTATTTCATTGCACTAACAGACTCTAGAGTCGGGACAAGCGCTCAGTCCTGTCTAATATTTTATTTTAAATTAAATATACGCGCGCTCCACAAGCGGCAGTTGAATCGGGCCTCGATGGAAGACAAATATCAAGTGAACTAGATAATTCATAAGGGCTATTAGCATACAATTCATGTAAATATTGAATTTTATTTAATTTTTAACTTTCCGTAACAATTTTTATTTTTATAGGAGACCTTCCTAAAGGTAAAGTAGAGTTGAACGCGGCAGACAAGCGGTCATACGATCCCAGGTCGTGATCCATCGGAGTACGAGTTGTAGAGATAGGTTGTCGGAGGCAAGAAGAAAGATTGGGTCTACGGGTTGGGGTCTTAGGCACAGGCCTACAACATTCATTCTTCTTCCAGCGCATTCAGGGCATCCACTACTACCACCCATGGGGAGGAGAATCGTAGGCTGGTTGTCGGATTCACCAAGACATTCAAACTAGAGTTGCTGCCCAGCTTGCCTAGATGAGGTCGGAGATGGAGCTTAAAAATGAAATAAGAGTTAGATGCATTCTAGTGTCGGGTAGAGCTGAGAGACAAGTAGCCGACAATGTATGATTTTGAGGAGGATGATGAGGAGACTATCGAGGATTATAATTTTTTTTTATATTTGTTCATTTGAAACAGTTTAAGAGAACAACTTATTTTTTTGTAAATATATTATTTTTGGTTGGTTCAATGTTGTTTTTCTATTTTTGTGTTTCCTTTCTATGTTAATTACTACTATTTTAGCTTAATAAATGATTGGATTGGAAAATTATGTTGTCTTATTTCGCATTTGGTTTGATGTTACGATTGCAGGTGTAAAATTTGAAATGATGAAGAAGGATATTTATTTTTTTCTGGTTCTATAAATTTTTTACGATATTTTATAGATTCACCGACGGCTCAAAGATGCATTACCATTGGTCACACTCTCTGTGGTCTGACAATTTTCGAACCCTCAGTTGTAATGACAGATGGACACCGACAGCTTACAAACGATTGACTTTTAATTACTCATCGATGAGGTTGTAGACTGTCGGCAAACCGTCAGGAGATAAAAGTTGTCGGTTTATCAGTTGTTTTTCCAATTACCGACAAGCGATTTGCCTATGTCCAAAAAATTACTGTGAAGCCATCCAAACTTTGCTAACTTATGGTTTTAAAATATTAAGCTGCGACTTTGAACCATCAAAAATAGGTTAAATTCTTTAGCGTCTCCAGTTCAACTTCAACTCCCACAATTCAAAGAGCAAACTAATTTGATGTCCAAGCCACAATATTCTAAGCAATATGAGGATCAATATGTACACATTCATATTATACACTACGGACAGATATAGTACATCAAAAAATGTGGCGTATACACAAAATGTATTATGGTCTGCAAATATTATTCTATTATTCTACATTATATTTCCTTTTTTTTGTTTTGTTTTATATTTATTGCACTGCAGTTTATAATTTCTTTCACGTATTATCTTCACATGATTTTTAATTATAAACATCAGACCTCCATTGTGATAGAAAGGTAGGTTGGTTACATAAATTATGACGAACTCCATGCTATTGGTCGTACGAGATAAAGGTGCAAATAGAAGGATTTAATAAAATTCAGAACCTTTGATAAAAAAACAATTACATAAGCAAAGAAAAGATAGTTGCAAGAAACTTGAACACCAACCAAAATACACTGCTCATCAATATTGGCTTGCGGTACCTCCTAAAGCTATCTAATCGCTCCCTCTTAATTACATAGCGGTACCTCCTAAATAATGATTATAATAACTACCAATAAATCACAATAACAAAAATCTTCATTATTTAGGAACTCATTATGCTCAAATCCATCAGTCTGCTTCACACAATTCCTCCTATAACATTTAAATTTGATATTTTCCTTTAAATATGTTATCTTAATCTATGCTTATTAACCCTAAATTTTATTTTTAAAATATTTAAAAATTAAATTTATAAAAAAAATAATGTGCACTTACTTCAACTGGGAGGTTGCCTATTGTCCATTGGCCTGAATTTGTTCATAATAATAATAATAATTTATAGGGCAAAAATAAAGATCTGACTCGCCACACCCAAAGAGGATAAACCAATTTAAAATTTTGGCCTGATTTCGTAAGTGAATATAAGAAGCAAGCAAAGGACTCGAGAAGAAACGAGGGAATCGTGAGCCACGGAACAGCGCAAAGAACCTACGCATATTTCTAATTCCCATCCACTTCCCCTTCTTTTACCGCACTCAAACCCGAGCCGGTATAATAAGAGAAAGAAGGGAGGAGACTGAAGCCAATGGGGAGAATGGGCCTCCTCGCAGTTGCCGCCAGNGCTCACTTTAAGTACCTTCATACAAAAATATGCGTCCAACTAATTAACATTTAAGCCCTCTTTATCAGTGAATAAGACAAGCTTAGCCATGCACAATTGGTACTCAAGAAAATTTTTCTATAAAAAATGCAAAAAAATTGGAATAAATTAAGGAGCACCGCCACAATAAATTTGCTTAAAAGATATAAAATACTCATTCAAAATATTATAATATAAAGGCCATTTATCTAAAAAATATTATCTTCTATCTTGTGAGAATATCTTGAATTCGGGGTCTATACGCAAGCAGCATCCAGACAACGGACGTGATACATGGGGTGAGAATCATGTTCATTATCCGGACGTTACTTGCGTCTCCTTGGACATGATTTATCTTCAAGCATTTTCTATATGTTTTATTTTTAAAGCATTTTTACATGAGAATACTTGATTTTATTTTAGAAGTATAATAGCCTTATTAAAATACTTTCGATCGAGCCCAAAAAAAACTACATATTAGTTTTGAATTTTTTTTTTACATTTTTAATGATGGGGCATTTAAATGCACAAAACAAAATTCTCATATATTTATATATCTAACTCCAAAATTTATGTTTACATACATGTCACTCAAATCATCATTAACATCACGTCAAAGATATCAACAATAACTAATTTAAAAATAATATAAAACATACCCTTTCATTCATCATTTTATCACTTTAAAGTGTTATAAATANTTAATTTAAGCATTTTTCCAAAGACATAGGAGATCTCTACAAAGAGATCTTAATTTTCTAAGTTCTTAAGCATTTTCTATTCAAATAACTATAGAAAATTGTATGTGCTTTAGAAAATTCTACAAATATTCATGTGAGTTCCCTATAGCCAGAGTAGTCTTAGGAAATAACGACTTAGAAAATTCTACAAATATTCATGTGAGTTTCCTATGGCCAGAGTAGTCTTAGGAAATTAATGATTTTAAAAAATAAAAATATCACTGTTTTAAGCAAACCTCAATTTGCTTAAAATATTTAGAAAATTCTACAAATATTCATGTGAGTTCCCTATGGCCAGAGTAGTCTTAGAAAATAATTTTAGAATTTTAAAAATCAGAATATCATTATTTTAAGCACAGAGTAGTCTTAGGAAATAATTTTATAATTTTTAAAAATCAGAATATCATTATTTTAAGCAAGAGTAGTCTTAGGAAATAATTTTATAATTTTTAAAAATCAAAATATCACTATTTTAAGCAACGGAGTAGTCTTAGGAAATAATTTTATAATTTTTAAAAATCAAAATATCACTATTTTAAGCAAATAGTCTTAGGAAATAATTTCATGATTTTTAAAAATCAAAATATCAATATTTTGAGCAAATACGGAGTAGTCTTAAGAAATAATTTTATGATTTTTAAAAATAAAAATATCACTGTTTTGAGCAAATATCAATTTGCTTTTAAATGTTTAATTTGGAGAATATAAAGATCAAAAATCATTTGATTTTTATTCTCCACTGTGATTTATAAGT
>JXCR01138132.1:107667-129178 GCA_002079205.1 Phalaenopsis hybrid cultivar
ATAATATAAACCCTATTTAATTCCTTATATTAAATAGGGGAATTTGTCGGCCAATATATTGGTTTCGCAGACCAAACTGATGTCATAACTTTCTCTAGTTTATTTGATCGAACCTCACCCTCAATTCTTGTGTTCATCCTTCGGGATAGTTACAGGATTTGAGGTAAAGCGCTCTTTCAATTTAAACTATGAAAATTATGGGGTCAGTTTGACTTCATCTTTTTCAAAACTAATATTTTTTTAAAAAAAAAAAAACGTCCTTCCGAAGCGGGCAAGGGGATTTCAATTTCGATGACCGACAGTTTCTTACGGGCAAACTCCACACCAAAAATAGTGCCGACAATCACCTTAGGAGGTTTCTGTCCAAACTAAGCATCAATGATGCTATGATCCTGTCAAAGAAGATGAAAGTCTCTGGTTAAAGCCTTGCTTGACCAAGAGATTTGCTTCACTCAATTGGCTAGCATATCATTGGATGAAGTTTACCCGTTGATAGAGCAGCCTGTAATAACATTCACAGATGAAAACTTGTTTCTTGGTACCACCAACCACAACCGACCACCCTACATCTCCGTGAATATCGACAGAATTGTGTTGTCCATAGTTTGTAGACCTGAGAACATAACTTAACTTAATGAGTTTACGAACATTGACATATTTGGACAATGAGAACTAGGAGCTTACAACCGATAGAATGATGTTAAGAGGATTTAACCACAAGGGAGAAAGAGCCATTGTGTCAGTACACTGTTAATGAAAGTTGGAGAGCTAGTAGCAACCACAAAATTCTATATCATCGAAGAAGAAACCTCTTTCAATGCATTATTTGAACGACCATGGATTCATGAGCATAAAATGGTTCCATCACTCTACACCAATGCATCAAGTATTTCAAAGAAGGATAACAACATTTTATAAAGGGATATTTACAACCCTTTTAAGTTCATGAAGTGGGCACTTATGAAGACGCCGCCTACTATGTACCTCCAAACAAAAATGTCTTTTCTCGTGAAATTGTGGCAAATGAAGTGGAAGATTGAGGGGAATTACAAGAGCAAGGTCATTCAACTCCTCTTCAATGATCTACTACCATTCTTTCACAACAAGCCGGTAAAGATTTTTTTAGCCCATACATCTGAGATCAAGGCCAGGGATGTGGACAAGGAAGAACCAACACAGTTTTTGAATGGACTAGGCGGACCATCAACATCAACATGTAAGAAAGTTTTGATGACGAATGCTCTAGAGAAGAAATGATGAAGATAAAATAGCAGAAGCCTCGGTATGAGATTCCTTAAAAGATGTGGATAAAAGTGAGAACAAGTCGATGTACGACTGGATCAACCACTATGTGAATTCCGTGACCCTTACAATCCACCCTCAAAAGGTTGACAGTTTAGAGGTCAAGGAAGTCTGTAGTGTTGGTTGAAAACTGATCGAGTTTTGCCATGCTCCCCCTTCTACTAGTTCTAAAAATCATGTAAATTTGGAAGAGGATTCTAATGAATTCATGTAATTACCTTTTGCTTACTTTTCTCCTTCTGTACAAAAGTTAATTCAATAAGGATATGTTCTAAAAGTGGTGCCAAAAGATAAACTAAAACTTTTTGAAAAACTATTCAATGTTAAAAGTAAAACTCCTAACTTGAAAGAAGAACTAGGATTTGGTACTGTAGGATCAGTTGATTACTCAAAATGTTGCATGGTAGTTACTAGCGGATTGGAAGAGGATTACCTCAATATAGAGGATTAATCTAATAATTAGTTCATAGATGATGCCCCACCAGAATTTGAAGAAGAAATTAAATCAATGGGGGATGAATTAAAAGAAATCAACCTCAGAACTGAAGAGCAGCCCCGACCCACCATTATAAGTTCTCTACTCAATGAGGAAGAATCCACATAATTGATAAAGTTATTGTCAGAACTTAAAGATTGCTTTTCTTGGAGCTATGATAAAATGTCAGGGCTGTCAGTAGAAGTTACAGTTCATAACCTTGGGGTAGACAAAGATATGATCTCAATAAAACAAGCTCTCTGAGGGATACACCTCAAGATAGAGCACCAAGTCAATGGTGAGATAAAGAAGTTAATAGATGCTAACATTATAAGAGAAGAGCAATACCCCACATGGTTAGCCAACATTGTACCAGTTAAGAAAAAGAATGAACAAATTTGTGTTTGTGTCAACTTCAGAGATTTAAATAAGGCATGTACATAAGATGAGTTTCTATTACCAATACCATAATTGATTGTGGACATCACATCGACACATGAGATTTTAACTTTCAAGGATGGATTGTCAGGATATAACCAAATCAAGATGGCTCTAAAAGATGCATCACATACAAAATTCAGAACAATGATTGTGATCATTTGCTACATAGTAACGCCATTCGGGTTGAAGAACACAGGAGCAACATGTCATCAAGCAATGATGAAGATCATTAATGACCTTATATAAAACCAAGTGAAATGTTAACTAAATAGGAAATACACCATTTGTATGATTTGAGGATCGTGTTCGAATGATTATGAAAATATAATCTCAAGATAAGTACTTAAAGTGTGTCTTCGGCATTGCCTCAGAGAAATTTCTAGGATTCGTTGTTTGTCATTAAGAAATCGAGGTGGACCAAGATAGGATTAAAGCTATCTTACAAATGCTTCTTCCCAAAACTTTGAAACAACTATGTTCCTTCCAAGCAAGGTTGGCATATCTGACACGCTTTAATTCTAATCTCTTAGGTAGGTGTCAGCCCTTCCCGACATTAATTAAAAAAGACAATGAATTCATTTGGGAAGAGAAATGTTAGTAAGCCTTTGAGAATGTTAAGCAATATTTAATGAAACCCCTATTTTGGTAGCCCTTATCCAAGAAAAACCGTTGATACTTTATACCGTGGCCTTTGACAACTCTCTCGGAGCTCTGTTAGCTAAGGTCAATGAAAAGCTTAAGGAAAACACACTCTAATGTCAACTGAGGTAAAGTATCCACCTATCGATTAGAATCATCTAACATTAATTTTTGCTGCTCAAAAGCATAGGCATTATATGTTTAATGATTTTGAAAGTTACTTCGTTGTAATTTTTAATGACTTGACCAACACTTTCCATACGACTAACAAGATGTTTAATGATTTTCTTGCAATTTGATATAACTTTTATTCTCCTCCAATCTATCAAGGGATGAATCTTTGTAGATTTCCTTGAAGTGCACCCACTTCCAGCTGGGTCCCCTCTGAATGATGAGTTACCAAATGAGTAGATACTGCAAATAGAACCATCTAATGGAAGACATTGGGAAATTTACTTTGATGGAGCTTCACCAACCAAAAAGGACAAGGATTAGAGGTATTTATACCAAGAAAAGTATGAATTAGTCTTATTTTCATCAAGCTAAATCAGATATGTTAGGATTATCCTACTACCTAATAGAGATGTATACAAATATATGAAGCACTGATTTCCGGGTTGGAGTTGGTGATCTCATTTGATATAAAGACATTATGGAGACTCACAACTCATCATCAAACTAGTTTTTGGATAATATAAGATTTTGAAGCCAAGGCTAGTATAATACCATCAATCCATGATGAAGTTGCTGGAACAAATTCCCAATGTGACCATATACCAAATTTCTTGGGGAGATAATGCCCATTCCAGCGCTCTAGCTAAACTTGCTAAGGAATTAGCGTGTCCACCAGAGAATTCTATCAAAATTACAGTACAACGGCGTCAGGTTCTATCTCATATCGATCTTGACAACCTACATAAGCTCGAGAACGAAGATGCGATGATGATTGCTATTGATGACATCAATGCAGATTTTTGTAAGTCATGAATAGAATATTTGCACACTAAAAAGCTGCCAAAAGATAATTCTAAAGCATATCACATCTATATAAGAGCTAGGTCATATGCTCTAGTTGGTGACGTCCTCTATAGAAAATCGTTCGATCATATGTGGCTGGGATATCTAAGCAGAGCTGAAGCACAAAATATCATCAATGATGTAGACGCTGGATTGTATGGAGCTCACTAGTCAGGGCTAAAGATGATTTTGAAGATTAAAAGACTCTGATATTTTTGTCTAGCAATGATAGTCGATTGCATGTGAACAACTAGAAGGTGTCACCTTTGCCAAGTGCATGGGGTGGTCTTACACCAACCTCCAAATGTGCTACATCCTACCATTACCTTATGGCCATTTGACTGTTGGGGCATGGACATAATAGATCCGATAGACCCTCCATCCTCTAAGAGACACAAATTTATTCGGTTGCTACGGATTACTTCTCTAAATGGGCAGAGGCAGTGCCGTTACGTGAGATTACAACACATCATGTTCTCTAATTTTTCAGGATTCAGATTGTCTACCTTTCAGTAGACCATGCAGAGTGATTTCTAATAATGAAATAGTCTTTAAGAGCATAAAGATCAACAATTTCATCAAATGACATGGGATAGATAGGAGATACTCTACAATTTACTGCCTTAGAGAAAATGGATTGGTCGTGGCCTTCAACAACATGCTCATGCAAATTTTAAAGAAGGCATTGGACGAGAACAAAAGAGCCTGGCATTATAAATTGTTAGAAGTTTTGTGGGTCTACCAGACGAAGATCAGAACTCCCACTCAATGTACACCCTATGCACTTGTATATGGATTTGAGGCCGTACTATCACTAGAAGGCCGAACACCATCTCTAAGAGTCTTCGTCGCTAATCAAATTACAGCAGAAGAAAGTGCAAACTCAAACTTGAACAATTAGAAAATATCAAGGTAAATTACTAGAAGCACAACCACATTTGGAGCTCTATCATACACCTAAAATATATAGCATTTTTAGACAAATTTTTATACCTATTTTTTAGATATTGCGATTAATGGAAGCTATTTTCATGTTTTTCTTACGGATACATATAAAATGGAAAAAATGCTTAAAGGAGTGAAAAAGGAGCAACTTTCGAGCAAAAAGGTGAAAAATTGTGCGAAAGAGTTTTGATGCCTAAGCTCCAGATCCGGTGCTTAAGCGCCGGTTAAACAGAGAAGGCCGCACTTAAGCGCCGAGACCTTGCGCTTGAGCGCCAGCGGAAGTTACTAGAAGTGTAAAATCGATTTTCACAAATTTTGAAGAGGTTTTTGAGGCACCCATTGGCTTAATAGGTGGTTGTAACCATNTTTTAATGGAAGGTATTTTTGTTTTTTTCATGCAGATACAAGTAAAAATGGGAAAAATGCTTAAAGGAGTGAAAAAGAATCAAATTTGGAGCAAAAAGTTTAAAAATTGTGCAAAACAATTTCGGTGCCTAAGCACTAGATCCGGCGCTTAAGCGTCGGTTAAATAGAGAATGCCGTGCCTAAGCACCGAGAACCCCGCGCTTAAGTGCCAGTGGTAGTTACTAGATGAGTAAAATCAATTTTCACTAATTTTGAAGAGGTTTTTGAGGCACCCATTGGCTGAATAGGTGGTTGTAACCATCATGGACGAAAATTATCATGAAAGGATGCGTCTCTTGGGCAAATACATCAAATTCAGACACATTTTGAAGAGATCCCAAGGCACCTCTTGGAAAACTATAAAAGAAAGAAGAGAGGAAAACATTTTGAAGAGATCCCAAGGCACCTCTTGGAAAACTATAAAAGAAAGAAGAGAGGACTTAGATAATCCTGAAAATATTGGCAAGTTTTGAAAGTTCTTCGCTAGGGAGTTTGTTCGGAGAGATTTTCAGGAACCACTTATTATTTACTTTATCCTTTTTGTTATTTTATTTTGAGTGATTGTAAAAGAGAAGTGATTGAAAGGAACTTCAAGACTTTGGTGGACTTGAGATAAGTTTTTACTTTTTTTGTTTTAGACTACTTTTGGTTTTAATCAAGACTTATTGTTGGTTTGACAATGATTTCTCTAAAGTGTGGTTTTTTTTTCTCCATGGATTATGAGTTATTTTTTTATCTTTCTTATTAAAATGATAAGTAATTAAGTTTTAAATGGAAGTTGTGGAGAGTATTGATCTTGAATGTCGGAAGAAGTTGTGATGATTTAAATCCATGCACTTCATTTACTTCTGGAATTTAGTCAATCCAGATATTAAAATTTGTTGTGAGAACATGTAAGAACAGGGCTGGTATTGTCTCAGTCAACAACTGGAAAGAATCACATGAGGTTGTATGAATGAGAATGTATTTCATATGATTGAGTCCAAATTTAGAGGACTTTAAAGTGACAGGTTAACGCCCCCCAACATGGTTTATTAATTTAGATTCTTATATGAGGATGTTAGCCCCCAGGTGGAGGGAATCGAGGGAACTCTAGAGTGAGAGCTAGTATCCTCCCTGCCTAGCTGGTCTTCAGAACTATTCAAACTTTAAATTAACCAATATTCTTTATAGCATCTCTAATAAGGGTAAAAAATTTTATTGCTCCTAGTTGGCACAACATAATTTGCATACTTCCACAACAGAATTCCTATACTTATTACTGATTCATGATAAGAAGAAAGTTATTTTCATATTAAGTACTTTTCTTCTACAAAAACTTTAGTTATCTTTTTACTGTTCATTAAAATATCAAAAAATACCAGAAATATTTCAATTTTAAATTCCTGCAAAAATCATTTTTAGCTTAAGTAATTATCTTTTTTAAAATAGAAAAGTTTCTAAAAAGTGCATATTGCATAATCTTCCCTGTGGGTTCGATATTCAGGTCTTAATCAAAATCTTTATTACTAGATAACGATACATATACTTGCGTAGTATCCCAATATAAATATATATAAATTAAAAAGTTAAATTCTTATTTTTCTTCAGATCAAGTTTTTGATTTTGTTGCAAAATAAGGAAATATAAGTGAAAAATATCATCAGAATTAAAAATATAAGTGAGAAATACCATCAGAACTATTGCTATACTATGTATAAGCATTAGGTACGGGATCATTAACCCATGGTTATATTTGTTATCTGTTTAAAGTGATTATTGTTATATTGGATTGGATAATAGTGAGATGTAAGACTTTGACCTGTGGTTGATGTGTAAGAGTGGATTAGGTTAATGTTGTGAGGTAATTCCTTCATCATGATTAGATTTATATATGATTTATGGTAGTAGCAGGTTGACAAATCTGTTATGACTTAGTTCCCAACAGGAGCTGACCATTACCTTGAAGCATGTACTTTTTAGACTTAGACCACTCCATGTCAACTGTATTACTTCCTTTATTTGACTTTGTCTTCACCGGGTAAGGTCATGAACTTAGTGAACAACATCTAGATGAACTGCACTATTTTTATTTATCAGATTATGTATACCTTAGACTTGGAGTAATCCTGAAATTGGAAACACATGAGGGAATTCTAATCTATGGTTGATAACCATATAAAGTTTTATAATACACCCATGTTATTAGTGTAGTTTCTTCCGTTAGAAAGTGAAAGTAAGGAGGGTAAATGTGAGTAGAAGGGAGATCAAATTAACCTCAGTTGTTGTTTGTTTATGAATCTGTTAGTCTATGTATTAGAGTTTGTGTGTCTATGTTTGTGAGTCATGTTGAATGAGTCATTGGAGATGACAAAAATTATCTAAAAGTTTTAAACTTGTTAGCATCCATCAATTCCTTTATGAAGTTTAAAATGTGTTCCTGTTTAATCTTCAGTTTGTACCTATTCTACTATTTAAAATTCATTTATAGTGTTATGTCAAGCATGTTTAGGCTATATTTACTTTCTCCTGCAACATTCTATCATGTGTTATTTTTTGATATTTTTCTAGGATGTGTTGTAAATTGTAAAAGTGATCTTTCCATGTCGCATATTTTTGTACTTCATTGTTACACATGTTTGAGCTTAAGTATGGGGGGAAAAGAAAAATGTTTCAAATTTAAACCTTACTTGTTTTCAAAAATATTAAAAATAAATTTGTATTGTATTTCTAATGATTATTGTTATGTGGAGTCAAGCTGAAGTCTATAAAGTAAAGTTCATAGGATCTGAAGTTTGAAACATCTACATATATTTCTAAATTAGATTGGAAAATAAATTTCCAAGTTTGATGATAAATACTTTAGACTCTAAGCTACTCTGATTCACTAGAAGCTCTTTTAATTTGAACTATAACATTTTTAGAATAAAATTTTATCAATTCTAAAGGATGACCCATTAACTTTAATCTACATAAATTATTTTAAAAATGTAGTTTTACTTGAGGACAAGTTATGTTTAAGTTTGGGGGATTTTGATACACCAAAAAATGTACTATTTTTATACTTTATTTTATAATGACATTGCACTTTAAAGGTATGTTTTCTATTATTTTTTTATTTTAGGTACATCAAATTGAAGAATTTGTAGTGATTGGAGTAAAAAGAACAAAAAAGGACCAAAACGGAGCAAATCGGGTCAAATCGGGTCAAATCGGGGCAAACCGGAGCCATGGGGACCAAAACCAGACACTTAAGTGCCTGTGCTCAGGGTGTAAGTGCCCAAATATGATGCTTAAAAGCCACCAGACAGAGAGGGGTGCGCTTAAGTGCCCAAAAATCGGTGCTTAGGTACCAAAGGCGGTTTTCAACATATCTTCTAGAATATACATCAGATTTGGATGATTTTTAAAGCGTTTATTCATACATCTCTTGGGGAAGTCATTGGAAATGATAAAATTGACTTTATAGGAGAATTCAAGGTGGTTATATGGAGTTTTGAAGAGGCACTTAAGGCACCTTTCGGAAGATTCATTGAATCTAGACAATTTGGAAGTGCACTTAAGAATCTCTTGGGAAATTATAATTAAGGCTGGGAAATGTTTTTAAAATAATGCTTAGAATCTTGAATTAATAAAAGAGGAGAAGAAGACTTGGAGAGGAAGAAGAAAGCTTGGGTGTGAGCCTCAAGTGGGGCGGCAAGGTGAGAGAGAAAGAGAGAGAGTGAAAGATTTATTCTTTTCTTTTCTCTTTGTTCTTGGAGAGGATTGTAAGGTGATTGTTTTTGATATACAAGGAGAGTTTTATTTTCATCTAAGATAAGTATTTTCATTGTATTTTGATTTGAATCTAGTACTTTGTTTGTATGGTTTTCAAAACTTGTTCAATGAAAAATTCTTATTGTTTCTCCATGTGTAGTGAGTATTTTTATTTACTCTTCCCTCTTATAATGAATTAGTATGCATGTGTAGGATATAGAATTGAGTAGAGTGAGAATATATTGTCATGATTTTACTTTATTTTTTATTTACATGTAAACTTGATCAACTTGCATGTTAAAATCTGTTGTGAGAACATGTACGATCCGGAATGGTATTGTCTCAATCAACTGTTGTAGAATCACATGAGATTGTATGGATGAGAGTGTAGTTCATATGGTTGAGTGAAAATAAGTAGGGAAATAATCTTTAATGGGTGTAGAATGAAAGGACTTTACAGTGACAGGCTAATGAAATTTGGACTATTGTTTTAGGTTTTGATGTGAGATGTTAGCCTCCAGGTGGAGGGATAAGAGGGAACTCTAGGGTGAGAGCTAGCATCTTCTCTGCCTAGCCCGTCTTCAGAACTATTCAAACTTTAGATTAACCAATATTCTTTATAGCATCTCTAGTAAGGGTAAAGAATATAATTGCTCCTATTTATCACAATCTCGCTCACTACTTGTTTTACTTTTACACATGTCACTAATTTCATTGTATGAGGAAGAGTACTTTTAATATTTAAAACCCACTTTCTGATTTTCTATAAGTATTTTAGTTTAGAAGTAGAAGAGTTTTGTAGGGATAATTGTAGGGTATAATCAAAATTGAACCTTTATCGACCTTCCAAGCTAAGGCGTGTTATTCTAGACTAGAACTTCTCTTGAAAGCTGTCGTGATTAACCTCGATCTTTGTGGGATCAATATTCAGGGCTTAATGAGAAAGCCCTATATTACTTGATAACGATACGTATACTTGCGTAGAATCCTTAAAAGTATAACTGAAACCTTACTTTGCTTAGGATCAAGTTCTTGGCACCATTTCCAGGGATTAAAATATTCAAGTAGTGGTGCCAACTTCACAAATCCTTACATATAAAAAATATCGGGAAAGTCTTTGGCGCAATTGTCGGGATCGCAACTGTTGATCTCAACTTTTAGGAGAATTTTAGTTGAAGTAATTAGGTTTAGACTTGGAAACTGTAGTGTCCTAAAAGCTACTTTTGTGTGAAAAGTGTTTTGTTTTTGTATGAAAAAAATTTGTGAAAAAAAAACTGTTTCTGTGAAAATTAAGGTGTTTGTGAAAACTTTGTTTAGGGAATGTGCTTGAAGAGAACTTCTAGGGATTTGCTTGGGAAGGATAGTGAGATAAGTTGTGTCTTTTGTTTCTTTTTTTTGTAAATTTGTTTTTATATATGAAATTTGTGTTTTTTTGTTTCCTTCTCATGAATTCCGAGTAGTCTTGTTTATCTTTCTCCCTACAATGAGATTTAGTTTTGTTAAAAATTTATTTTGTTTTATATGGTTTTAAATATCAATAATTTGTGATAATTCAAACTCGGATCTTCATTTAATTTTTGATCTGGTCAATTAAAATGTTAAAATGTGTTGAGAAACATATGTTCCAAAAGGACTTTGATTTCTACAACATAGTGAGAATCACAATCGATTCCATGGGAGAGGATGTCATCCAATAGGTTAAATGTAAATAAATAGGGAAATATACTTTGTTGGGTGCAGAATTGGAGATTTTACGGTGATAGATTAAAATCACCAATTTGGTCCATTTGAATGAAAACAAATGCAAGATTGTTAGCCCTCAAGTGAGGGAGTAGTGGGAGCTCTAGAATGGCAGTCGGTATCCTCCCAGTTTAACCACTGAATTCTGGACCAAACTCTGGATTATTCAATGTTCTTTATGCACTTGAAAGAGGGTAAAGAATATGATTGCTCTTATTTAGCACAAAACAATTTTTATATATTTTTAAATGATTTTAATTTATTCACAATCCATATACTCATTATAAAGTGGATGGATGCTTTCTTAAATTTGAACTCTTCATCACAAAAACTTTGTTTGATTTCTTAAGTTTACTTTTGAAAGTTTAGCAATTAGTTTAATTAAACTAGTTCTTTTTATCTGCATTTTATTTAACATACTATTAATTATTTTTAGATTAAAATTTTGTACTTTAGTTTATAGTTTAAATTGTGTTTTACGTTATAGTCATAATTATTTACTTATAAGCATTTCCAAATTCTCTGTGGGATTGATATCTAGGACTTCATTAGAGCCCTTTATTACTTGAGTGATATGTATACTTGTGTTATTATTAAGGGATTTGACAGTTTAAAGATTTTTAAAAGATAACATTATTTTTATTAAAGTTTTTTTATTGGGTTTACATTGCATATTTATTATTATAACTGCAGTGTGTATTTTATAATATTGAAAAATATTTGCAAAAGAAACACACAAAAATCTGTCGCATCATTAGGACTGAAAGATACCACCTCACTCAAGAGATCTCAATTCCCCTCACTTGAGGGCTAACTTCTTATTTTAGTTTCCAAACATCTATACCAAATTAATGATTTTAGTCTGTCACCCTAAAATCTCCAACTCTAAGCACATCAAAACTTATCCCCTATCTATTTGCACTCCCCCTTGGATGATCGTCATGGCTCTTTCTAAAGTTGAGTGTGGTACTCACTAGTTGGCGAAACTATAACCCCATTGTAACAATAACCTCAATCTCTTCAGACATGGTGTAACTCTACATCTCCATATCCTCTCTAAACTCACACTGAAATTCTCTCCAAAGATCCCCCCTCTTATCTCCTCATGAGAGGCACCAAACCCCTCTATCTAAAGAGACACCAAACACCTCATTTTTCTAAGAGACACATCTATTCACTAGAAGATACATGCCCTTTTACTCCAATAGATGCAAGTTTATCCTTTCCAGGTGTTTAGATTCATTGAACCACTCCATAGGGCGTGCGGTTCTTTGGACACTTCCAGAACATCCTAGAATAGCCTTAAATCACCCAAAAAAATGCTCCTTAACCATTTTGGCACCAATTTTGGGTGCCTAGGTGTTATCTTCTCTATCATCTGGTACCAAGGCACCAGTTCTGAGCACCTCGGTGCCACCTTACAAGAAGCTCCACTATTTTGTCCCGTTTCAGCTCAATTTTGCCCCAGTTCAGTTTTGTTTTGCTCCAAATTATTATCCCTATAAAATAAGCATGAAAATAACATTTCTTTAAAGTGCTATTTTATTAAAAAAAACATGTGATAAATTTAAAGGAGATTAAGCATAGAAAGTCATTTCAAAATGTGTCAGGTGAGAATTTTCTTCCTTGTCATTTTGACTCTAAATTGCACCGTTTTTGCTTTATTTTCTCCATAAGTCCATTTCTTCTATCTGGAACCTAAAACATGCAAAATAACTTCCTTTAAAGTATAATATCATTAAAAATTAGTATAAAATATATATGAAAAGTAGTCATTTTTTAGGCCAGTCAAAATCCCCTAAACTTAAATGTTACTTGTCCTCAAGTAACGCTATAACTTTTAAAACTAAAATTGTTAACTTGTGATTGTGGGTTTCTTTTAGATGACCTAAAATTTTGTTTTATAAATTTTATAGTTCAACTTAGAAGAATTTCTAGTAAATTAGATGATATCTAAGGTATTAAAACATTTAATATTAAATTTGGAAATACTGATTTTCTATTTAATTCAAACTGAATTGAAATTTTTCAAACATGGGATTTTTAGAAAAATACTAATTTCAGAATTTATGAATTCTATATTGAAATTATTTTTTTTAATACTTTCTTACATTAAGCAAAGAATTGCGCTTAAGTTTTCTTCCTTAGAAAGATTCAAGTAAAATTAATTTTTAGTTAGGTCCTACCCCTCAAGCTTCTCCTCCCTTTTTCATACTTGTCTTTTTCCTTTTCTTTTTCTTTTTCTTTTTTTTCTTTTTCTATTTCTCTTTTTTTTCTATTTAGGATCTTTTTAATCCTTTTTTGTTTTTAGGTGAGGATCACTATATTTAGATAAGCCTTTAATGATTTTGAATTCAGTATCTCTTTTCAAAAGTTTAAAACTTATTTTCTTTTCTTAATTTAAAATCTAGTATTAGTTTTTGAAAAAGTATTTTCATAGAATCTAAATTCCTTAAAAATATTATTCTAAAGATCTTTAATTTTTCAAAAAATCAATTTCTCCTACTATAAATAGTAAAATCATTTCAATATTTCATACTAAATATCTTAACTTTAGTTTCATCCTTTTTAGTAACTTTTCTACTGGGTTCCTCCATATCATTTCTAAAAACCAAAATTTCAGTATTCTAAAGATAACACAACATAACACATGCCATTTTAGAAAGTGATATTGAGTTAATTACAGGCTACTGAGGACAAATAAAGTTAAGTCTTAAAATGATTTTTTTTTCTCCCAAACTTGATTTTATACATGTATAGCCTTACGTACTGAAAATACTAGTAGGAATAAAAAGAATTTAGAAATTCTATCTACCACAAATGTCTATAAAAAATATCTACAATTATTAATCATGGATAGAAAACATGTAGCAGAAAGTAAATTTAAACTAAACATTCCAGAATGAAATTGACTAAACAAAAGTTTAACTAGCATAACAGGTATCAGCATGGGAATAAAACAATGTTCTTCAAGTCCTATAAGAAGTTGTAACACATAAACCAACATAAAATACAAACACAAATACAGATGATAAATGAGGTTAATTCATCATTTTACTCATTGCATCACACTACTTAACTTCCAATTTGTAATGGAATCACTACACAATTATATTAAGCGCCTTCCATGAATTTTATAAGGTTATCCACATGGACAAGATTACTCCTGTTAAGTTGGGTCGCGAACACCAACCTCAAGCATTACCTTATCCCACTAAGTTTGCACCTCTAACAGTTATAAAGATACTGCAAGATCATCCACATGTTACTCATCATGTTGGTTCATGACTCTTACAAAGTGAAAACAAGGTCAGAGAGAAGAAGTAACAAAATTCAGATAGAATTATCACTAACCAAACTCAAGATGCCTTTTATAAAACTCAAGTCCAGGTGAGACCCGAGTCGTAGTGGACTCGTCAATCCAACTTCTATAAGAGAACATATAAAAGTCTACATAATAAGAATATAAGGAATCACCTCCCTCAAAACACACATAAAGATCAAATCAATTCATAAACAATCCAAGCATCCACCAACATCAATCAAATCGATCAGTTCACACTAAAGCAAACACAATACATCACAAACAATCACAACCCACGAAGCTCTTAGTTTAACGTCACTAACTCGATAAAAGATTTTTTCATCGATCAAATTTCCATTGAAGTAACACCGATCATCACGAAATATTTTTCAGATCCTGGGATTCCTACTAAATCATCAAATTTTAGTTTAAAGATCAAATCAATTCATAAACAATCCAAGCATCCACCAACATCAATCAAATCGATCAGTTCACACTAAAGAAAACGCAATACATCATAAACAATCACAATCCACGAAGCTCTTAGTTTAACGTCACTAACTCGACAAAAGATTTTTTCTTCAATCAAATTTCCATTGAAGTAACACCAATCAATCACCAATTCTTTTCAGATCCTGGGATTCCTACTAAATCGTTAAATTTTAGTTTTTCTTTCAACTTCTCAAATTGATTCTGATTAATGTCCCTCAAGTTTCTTTCTGGATCCAATATTCTTCTACTCACTTTCTCAATTTGCATATTGATATCATCTTTAAAATTTATAAGAAATTGATCTCTATATGATAATTTTAGGTCTCTTAAAATTTTTAGTTAGGTTCTCCCTAGAAGATTCAGATTCTAGATCAAATTCTACTGAGATATTCTTCTATCCCAAATTATCTTATAATTCTTTCCATTGGAACTGAGTAAATGGTGGAGGTGGTCTTTCTCTATTTGTCTTAGATAAGGAAATATATTTATTTAATTCCTTAGAAATTTCTTCCATTGGTCTTTCAATCTCCTTATCCTCATTTCTCAACTCAAAGTTCTTTTGAAACTTGTCCTCCAATTTTTGTTCATCATTTTTCTCCTTAGGATTTATTATAGGGCCATTAGGTAAAATATTTGGAGGATTAATATTTATTGAGTCAACAATCAGCCCGAGTTGGTTTTTTATATTCCTTATAGCAGCCCTTTAACTTTTCAACTGCCTCTTTATTTGATTCACAACATCTTCTAATAATAAGTCCTCCTCATTTTGTGGGTTGAAGTTAAATCAAGGATGATTGTTAATTGAATTAATAATATGCCTCCAGTTGGTTTTTTATATTCCTTTTTGCAGCCTCTTGACTCTCAATTGACTATCCATTTCATAAACAACATCTTCTATAGACATCTCCTTCTCCTCATATGGTAGGTCAGAGTTAAATTCAAAAATAAAAAAAAGATCCAAAGTTATAGTTATCCTAAATATTCAAATTTCCTAAAGGATAATCTTGATTGTAATCCCATGACTGGTTTTCTCCTTCAAATTTTTATTCCAGTTAAAGTTGTAAGGATTTTACCATCCTGCGTTGTCGTAATTGAAATATGGGTTATTTGAGTGATCGTTTATCTCATTAATATTTTAAAAAGAGTCAGAGTCGATCATCTATCCATATGAATTTTCCGGAATAAATAGGGGTTTTTTGTGGTTGACACATTACAAAATGATCTAATTTTCTTGAAATATCTGTAATCTGAGAAGTTAAAATATTCAGATATCATCTTCATAATAATTCATCATTTCTACAACAGCTTCTGAAGATCTTTTTTATTTCCTGATCCTTCTAACATTTCTTTCTATTTCTGAGTTGTATGATTCAAACTCTGTAGCTCTTGAACTACGTAAGAAAATCTAAATACTTAACTAATAGGATAGATATCAAGCATGTTAAATAAAAAAATATTTTTGGTATTTTTTTATTTAAAATAAATACACAATAATTAAACACACTAGATAATAAAACTACGATTTTCTAATTTAAGTCTTCTAAATTCAACTAAAATTCTCCTAAAGTTCTTACCAAAGCTTCTCTGGGAATGGTTCCAAAACTTGACTCGACCAACAATTACGCCGTATTTGGCTTTCAAAAGATGGCAAAAAACTTGACCCAATTTATATTTTGTGACTAGTGTATAAAATTGAAATGTTATAAAATTTAGAAAATAATTTATAAACTAGGGAAGTGAGGTATTATAGAAGAGCTTTCTTTAAAAACCTTATTAACGATCCCATAGAGAAATGAGGTAAGAAATCTCTTTGGCTAATTCTAGTTTACTACTATCAGACCACAGTTTAGAATGTCGATTAAATTGGTTTTTCTAACAAGTACTCCTAAATGTAAATCATAAGTTTAAAACAACCAACTACTCCTTAATGTAAATATTTAATGTAACAATAACAACTATTCCAACATGCAAATATTAATTCTAAAGATAAAATATCTGGATAAATTGGTGTGGAGATTTTTTAAATGATAAAGACTACCCTTTTCATTAATGACCAAGATAATGTTTAGGAATGAAATGCTTAAAATATAATGTTGCCAGTGATAAATAGGAGCAATTCTATTCTTTATCCTCTATCAAGTACATAAAGAACATTTGCTAATTTAGAGTTTGGTCCCTCAACCAGTGGTTAGGCTGAGAAGATACTAGCTCTCACTCTAGAGTTTCCACTTCCCCTCCCTTGAGGGCTAATATATAGCTTTATTTTCCATGCAACTGAACCAAATTGTGGATTTTAGTCTGTCACCCTAAAATTTTCAATTATATACTCATCAAAACATATGTGTCTATCTATTTGCACTCCCCTTTGGATGATCGCCATGGCTCTTTCCAAAGTTGACTTTGGTGCTCACTAGTTGGTGCAATCATATCCCTCCCTGGGCCATTATGTTTCATAACTTATTTTCACAACACAAGTGATCAGTTTGTAAAGTAAATTAAGAGCCGATGAAAATACCACCACTTTAATGAATTAAGAGAAAATCTAAGCAAATCTAAATTCCTAAATATGCTTCCATTCCATTACAAAATAAATATAAAATGAAGATAATGACATAAGAAATAAAAGAATTGATAAAATTATGAATTAATTTTGTGCTAAAAAGGAACATATGTCTACCTATCCTCTTTTGAGTGTATATTTACGCTTAATATTCTATTAGTCTTATGTAACTATCTTTCACCTAAAAGCTCCTTATAGAAATAGATCATTAAATTATATTTCCTTATAAGTTTGCATTGCCACCTAAACTACGTTACCATAGCCAATCAGTTAATGTGAGTGCACTCATGTTAAGAGATCACTACTCCTCCTAGTCCTAGTTTCACTTACAACAGATTTTAACATAATCTATTACCACTTATGTTATGTCAACGAAGCGAAGGAGATATTACTAATCACAATAAATGAAAAAAATTCTATCATAAAACAAATTTTCCTACTCATGCTACTACTTCATATGAAAAGAAAAGAGAAAAAAAAAACTACTCGCAAAGCATGGATTAAACACAACATAAAATTTCATTAAATCAAAGCAAATATATTAGAAAGTATTTACAATAATTACAAGATAATGAAGAACACAAAATTTAGCTTTTTTTCCTCTGAAAGAAAGATAAAAATCCCTCCAACAAAGTCTCTTATCAATCCAGTAAATGCTCATATAATTCATTTACACATATCTCTCAAAATCCTCACCAATCTCTTCAGACATGGTGTAAATCTACATCTCCATCTCCTCTCTAAACTCACACTGAAATTCTCTCCAAAGATCCCCGCTCCTGACTCTTCATGAGAGGCGCCAAGCACCTCTTTATAAAGAGACACCGAAAACCTTCTTTTTCTTAGAGACGCACCTGTTCGCTGGAAGATACACACCGTTTCACTCCAAGAGACACAACTCTAGCCTTCTAAGTGTCTAGGTTCATTGAACCACTCCATGGGGCAAGCAAGTTGTTTGGAATCTTCCACAACATCCCAAAATAGCCAAAAATTGTCCAAAAAATGCGCTTTAACTATTTCTGGCACCTAGGCGCCAATTTCAGGCACCTAGGTGTTGTCATCTCTATCGTCTGGCACGTAGCTCCATCGTTTCGCCCGGTTTCACTACGTTTTAGCTTCATTTTGCCCTGTTTTAGTTCCGTTTTGCTTCAATTTGTTATACCTACAAAATAAGACTACAAATAATCTTTCTCTAAAGTGTAATTTTATTAAAAAATAATTGATAAATATAAAGAAGACTAAGCATAGAAAGACATATCAAAATTTGTTGGGTTAGAATTTTCTTCCTTGCTCGTTTTAACTCCATCACACACCATTTTTATTTCTTTTTTTCCACAAGTCTATTTCTTGTACATGCAAACAAAAACATGCAGAATACCTTTCTTTTAAAGTGTAATATCATTAAAAATAAGTATAAAATATATAGGAAAAGTAGTCTTTTGTTAGGTGTGTCACTCTATAGATGTAAAGGCAATGATCCACCACATATTCTCATCTCAACAAAGTCTCTTACTAGATTACTTTCGCACCTCTGAAAAATTTTTGAAAAGGAAGTGTTTCATAAAATCTAAGAGTTTTTATTTATTTCTCTAATGGAAAATCAAATTTTCATTATTAAAATGGAAATTAGATTTCCAAATAGAGGAAGAGATGAAAACTCTTACATTATATGAAATACTTAATTCTCAGAATCTATTTGAAGGTTTATAAGTAATCTAGTTAAAAGTTGGGGATACAAGAATGCTTGGGGTATATGAGTGGTTTTTCACTTGGAGACAATATATGAAACAAATATATCTGAGAGGGTTGGTGTAGCTATAGTTGCATACACTATCAGATGGAATGCCTTAATCATTTATGAGTTAATGTTTGATTGTTTAATGATCTTTGACAGAACTAACATTACTAAGCTATTAAGTGATCCGACTTCTAGCTGAATGATGTGGGTTCCAAATAAATTTGATCTAAAATTTTGGCTCGTACCTTGCCATGTTTATTTCAATTTGAGTTTCTTGTGCGAGTCAAACTTAGAATCAGCTTTCGAGTGATTATCATTTTTTGAACTAGATAGTATTACAGGATTGGCTCATACCTCAGGATTTGATAATTCTATATTTTTAAGATTTATTAAAACTCATTTAAATTAAATCCTGCTTTCAATTGAAAAACCCCTTTAATCTAAAAGTCAACATTCTACACCATAGAACATTGCAGGTCTAACCACCATCTTATAAAATGTTTCTTTAAGTCTAAGCAAATTTTTTTATCGCACAGTAAGCCAGATGCCTTCCTCCACTTCAACCAACCAACTTAAAATCTACTAATCACATCCCAATCTATATCACCTAAACTATGAACGAGAGACCCGAGATATCTAAAACATTCACACCTTTTAATGATTTGATCACCCGGAGTTACAAATCTACCACTAGGGCTATTACTACTAGAATTATATTTCTTGTTTTTAGTTCTAGATCTACTCAAACGATGGCCTTTGGACTCCAATGCTGACGTCCATAATTTAAGTTTTGGGTTAATTACATAGAGGGCACCAAAAATATTGCTATTAACAAATCAAGCATGCTCTTTCATCTATTTTTTAAGTTCTCACTCAAATATCAAAGGTCATGGCTAGTCAATATTTTTCATTGTTACAAAATTCATAATGATTTGATTGTGCCACGCATAAATGCAGCACTTATCCAAAACTATTTCTTTATTTTTATCGTCACGAAGGATATCAAAGGCAAAAAGCATACACCAGATTAAATATTCTAAAAATGTCTGGTAAGAACATCCATAACTTAAGCAAAAATTTTGTGGGCTTAAAGCCAATCCCTGATATAATCCAACAAAAATTGGAAAATATTTGGTCCTAGTTGCTAAACTATAAACCCTTAACATACTTTTCAAAAAATATTTGAAAATAAAAAAGTAAATAGATAGGAGTTACCTTCCTTGATAATTCTAGGTATGAGTGGAGTGGATGGAGGAGAGAAATGGAATTTTCTGGTCCTTGTAAGTTGTGATACCTTCATTGCATTCCTAGCTAGCTTCAAACAACTATATCTCGACGGTTCAACTTAGAACGCTATACTTTTGGACAAAACATGTAAAGGGTGGAAAGACATGCGAGGGTTTTAGGGAGATGAGAGAGGTTCAGGAGGAGAAGACCAAGGGGAGAGGGGATTAGGGTAGGCGGGGGAAGGCTGTGATTTTTGCAGTGTAATGGATTATTTTCAACGCCTTATACACGGCTTCAAATCCGTCGATTCTTAATACTATTACAGACAACAATTTCTGTCAGTTTTTATAAAAATGCGTCGATTAATAGTTTGTCAAATAGTGGTTTGAAGATAACTGATGACAAATGTTCATAAGTTGATAAACATTTATAAACGACGATGTATTGTGTCGATAGTAACAAAAACTGTCAGCAAAAATATTACTGTTAATAAGCAACGAAAATTTCGTAGTTATGCCGTCTCAAATAACACAAACATAAATCGTCGCTAGAACATCAGTAATGTATATTATTACTGATTGATAAAACTATTGCTTATTAAAAAAACACACCAGCTAGCACCCTACTAATAGCTCGTTTATGGATAACCAACACAATATGGTCGTCGGCTAATATTTGTTTTTAACTGACAACATAAAGCATTGGTAATGATTAAAACAATTGGAAATGATTTTAGTTTATAGTGACGACATGCCCTATTAAGCCATCACAAGTAACCAAGATAAGAGATCGTTGCTATATTGTTGGAGAATGGAACATTTTTGCGACACATGCGTGGACCGTCGGGTTTGAATCGGTTTTAATGCTTTTTCCTGTAGTGTATTATTATTATTATTATTATTATTATTATTATTATTATTATTATTATTATTATTATTATCTATTATTATTATTATTATTATTATTATTATTATTATTATTATTATTATTATTATTATTATTATCTATTATTATTATTATTATTATTATTATTATTATTATTATTATTATTATTATTATTATTATTAGTATTGTTATTTATAGTTTTGAGATGTAGTTGCACATTAATAAGGCATTTCGATGTTACATAGGCAATAAATGCCTCTGTGATATGCCTAGTCAACTCCCTTATTTTTCATCCAACATCCTCTATAAAATAAACTTATTTTCTTTCAGTTTTCTTATTTAAGTCTCTTTCAATAATTTAGCCTTGAACTCATTCCACAAAAATGTGCAAAACAGGGGTAAAGCTAGTCTTTTTTTCTTTTTAGATTGGGTAACTTTATTGAATAAGAAGATAAGTATTTAAGAAGAAAAAAAGAAATATATAATATAAATTAATTAAAAATAAAGAGTTACATTTCTTACCAAAATTTAAATATATTTTTTGTTTTTTTATAATGCTGTGTAACAAAATTATTGAAAACATAAGAAATATAGTTTTCCTAGTTA
>JXCR01138133.1:7110-35272 GCA_002079205.1 Phalaenopsis hybrid cultivar
ATATATATATATGATGGTGGCGGTTGGACCTAGCTGCGCTCTGCTAGGGTTTTTGAGGTGATGGAGCTACTTGGAGAAGTGTTGGTGTTGGATAAAGAAGCATTTTTTCTCTTAAAGGGGTGCTTGAGGTTTGTGGAGTTTGCTGAGGTCATGCCCGGGAAGATCTTTGTTGAACAGTGTTACTATTCTATTGATTTGCTGAAGTTGCTGCTAATCTCTACTCTTTCTGTTTGGAGTTTTGGACTTGGAACTGCATTGGTCCTTTCATCCTTTCTGTAGTTGCATTGTTTTGTGCTCCTTTTGATTTTGGAATCATGCTACTGTTTCATCATTTTACCGATCTTGGGTTGTTTGGGTTGAGTTTTCTCAATTGGATTCCCCATTGATGCTAATACCAATGCCCAATGGACCAAGGCAACTTTTGCTGATGTTGTTGAAAGTGGTGTTCAAGTGCCTAAATCCTTTGACCAATTGGTTTTCCCACAATGTCTTCATGATGCAGCTGCTGGGAGGGGGGTTTGCCCCTTTGTCTATCCTTTTGGGTTGAAGGAAGGGGAACCGGCCATCATCTTCTCTCCCCAGGAAATCAATGAACTTAATAAAGCAGTTAAGTTTACTCTGGTGGGTGAGTTTTAGTATGGTCGCCCTAAGATGAACTTGGTAAGGAGGTACTTTGAGGATTTGAAACTTACAGGAGCTTGGAGACTGGGTTTAATAGGTGGAAGGCACCATCTGATTTCCTTATTTAATGAAGAAGATTATGCAAGGTTGTTTGCAAAACAGACTTTGAACATTAATGGTGTCTCAATGAAATTGCAGAAATGGACTCCAGAGTTTGATCCCACAAAGGAACCTCCTGTAGTTCCAATGTGCTTCAAATTCCCTAATTTACCAATTCAATATTTCCATTAGATTGTGCTGTTCAGCATTAGTAGAGTGCTTGGTGGCCCTTTGAAAATTTATGCCCCCACTTATAATGTGGCCAGACCAGCTGGAGCTAGAGTCCTAGTTGAGAGGGACATTACTTTGCCTGATATTGATATGGTTTGGATTCGAACTACTGAGGAAGGTTTCTGGCAGAAGATAGTTGTGGAATAAAAGCCTGTCTATTGCCAACACTGTAATATGTTTGGACATAATGTGGAGATGTGCTACAGACTACACTTCCAAATAAAAAAAGAGCTCCAGGGACTAGAACAACTAATTCTAAGCTAATTGGGACTGCTGTTGAATTGGCCGGGGGTGTTAAGTTTACTGAGGTGGAGGTAAATAACACAATTGAGATTGTGCCAAGTAGTAATGTTGGGGAGCAAGAGGAAGAGCTATTCATTTACAATAATTTACATGAGAAGATCACATTATCAATAGTCTGGCAGATGTTCTAACTTAAGATTGGTAGGTCCAAAGAAGCCATAAGAAGAAAAAAGGTAAAGTTGAAAATAAACAGCCTATGGAGGGACCTTCTAATGTAGATCACCTTACTAGGACTAGAGGGAAAGGGATGACCTTTTCTCAATGATTAAGTTCCTTGTTTGGAATATTAGGGGTTTTGCTCACCCTTCATCTCTAAAGAGATTAAAAAATTTGGTGAGAATTCATAAAGTGTGGTGTTTTGCCATTCTTGAACCATTGCTTACCAAAATACTCCATAAAATTCAGAAAAATTTCCCTCAATTTGATCATTTCTCCATTACTAATAATAAAATTTGGCTTTTTGTTAGAGCTGAACTTCAATGGTCTGTGTTGTTAAACCATTCCAAATTTGTTCACTTCCAATTCCATATTGGAGCTTAAATTGGATATGCCACCTTCATTTATGCTAGCAGTCTTGCCTTTAATCAATCCACCTTATAAACTGAGTTAACTCAAATTGGTCAGTCTCTGAACTCTTTTTCGATTTTTGGGGGTGACTTAAACTGTATGACTTCTCCTTCTGAAAGAAGAGGTGGTAGGCCACCTATTCTTTCTTCCATGAATAGATTCAATGACTTTCTTTCTGAGGCTGAATTACTTGATTTGGGGTATCTAGGTCCTGACTTTACTTGGAGAAGGGGTTCCATGTGGGAAAGACTTGACAGAATGCTTAGTAACTCAAAATGGGTTCAAACCTTCCCATTCACTGTCATTTCTCATTTTGATATGGCAGGTTCTGACCATAGGCCTCTCTTATGCACAATCAAAAATGCTGAAAGCCCATATAAAGCTCCTTTCAGGTTTTAAAACATGTGGCCTCTCCACCCTCATTTTTTGGAAGTAGTAGGTAAGGTTTGGAGGTCTGAAGGTGATACTAATCTCTGGATAATTCTGTGGAAACTCCAAAAGAATGTGGCAGCTAAGCTGAGGAAGTGGAATTGGGACACTATTGGTAATATACAAGAGAACTTGATTAAAGCTCAAAGTAAAGTGCTTAATATGGAAGACAGTTTCCAAAGGGGTTTGATTTCTGAAGTTGACCTCCAGAAAGCTAATGAAGAGTTGTTACTCCATATAAGTTACCCAGAATGTTTTCTGAAGTTGAAAGCTGATGTTACCAAATTTATGGAAGGAGATAGAAACTCAAGTTATTACAATGCTTGCATTAACTTTAGAAGGAAAAACAACATGATTTTATTTATTCAGGAATCTACTGGCCAAATGATGACTGATGCTGAGAATATTGCCCAAGATGTTGTAAATTACTTTGAAAATATCTTTAAGGTGCAGTCTCCTTCTAGAGCTCAAATCAAGATGGACATATTCTCTGATTGCAAAGATTATGTCCATAATCTGAATCTAAATAACACTCCATTGGAAGGTGAAATTAAAGCTGCCTTGGACTCTATTGATGACCATAAGGTAGCTGGCCTTGTTGGCTTCACTGCAAAATTTTATAAAGCCACTTGAAATATCATCTGTGGGGAGTTAGTTGATGTTGTGCAAAGCTTTTTAGAGGTATTGATCCCCTTAGATACTTTACTACTTCCACTATAATCTTGACGCCAAAAAATTCCATCAAGATAAGATGGGGAGATTTTAGACCAATCAGCCTAACTAATGTCATTTCTAAAGTTATCAGTAAGATTATGAGCACCAGACTTCAACCTCATCTTCAGCAGCTTATCAACAAGAATCAAGAAAATATCTGATAACATACTTTTTGCTCAGGAACTGCTACTGGATCCGAACATAAAATGTAGAGGCAGCAATCTCATTATGAAATTGGATATTCAAAAAGCCTATGATACAATTAACTAGAATTTTATTTTGGCTACCTTGAATGTCAGGGGCTTCTCTAGGTCCTTTGTCAATCTGATTAGAAGATGGCTCATTTGCAACAACCATTCTATCTTAATTAATGGCAAGATCAAAGGTTTCTTTAATTCCACTAGAGGATTAAACAAGGAGATCCCTTGTCCCCTACTATCTTTATTTTTGGCTATGGATTATCTTTCTAGGCTTCTTAATCAAAAGTTTCTATCTTCCCCACATTTGGACTATCAGCACAGATCCAATATTAGTGTTAGTCATCTATCCTATGAAAATGATATAATCATTTTCTCTAAGTCTACCAAGAATGCAATGAAGTCACTCAATCAAGCACTTAAACACTTCCAAAGATCATCTGGTATGTATCTTAACAAACAGAAATGTCAAATTTTTGCTAGCTCTCATATTCTTCCACAGATTAAGAAATGGATTTCACAAAACACTGGATTTAGCTTGGCCTCTTTATCTATCAATTATCTTGGTGTTCAATTAATAAAAGGGAGAACTAAACAAACTCAATTCAATGGGGTAATTGATCAAATTCAGAAACAACTTCAATATTGGGCAAAATACTTCCTATCAAATGGAGGTAGGATCACTCTTCTCAAAAGCATCTTAACTTCTATCTCATCCTATGCTCTTCATATATTCAATATGAAGAAGGGGACTCAGATAAGGCCGGCAGAATCTTTAATAAATTTCTTTGGGCTAGATAGTAGAAACAGTTTCATTGGTTAGCATGGCATAAATTGTGTAAGCTTCTACATGCAGGTGGTTTAGGCTTTAAGGATTTTCAACATCTCAGTGTCATTAATATTTGTAAACATAGGATAAAATTTAGAGCCCAAGATAATCTTTGGGCTTTTTTTATGAAGGGGAAAAACTGCGGGACTATACACCCTAACTTGGCTGAGAAGGAAGTTGGGGATTCCGGGCTGTGGAATAAACTTTTGGAGGTGAGGCATCAAGCTGAGGATCCTTTTATTTGGGAACTTGGAGAAGGAAAAATAAATTTTTGGCTAGATAAATGTATTTAGAATGGGGAAAGAATTGACACCTCCAATCCAAACCTTAGAACTAAAGTGAAGAAATTCTGAACTAAAAATCAATGTAATTGCACTTTGCTGACAACCATCTTAACTGAACAGAAAATGTAAGAAAATAAAAATCAATGCTGGAGAAAAAGATAGAATCATCACTAGACAGGCTCCCTCACAAAAAACTTTCAGCCTACATTTTCCAGCAATTGTATCGTTGGCAACATGTTATGTGGCGGAAAGTTATTTGAGGGAAGTGGTTGACACCTTCAATGTCCTTTTTTTGCTGGAGGCTGTGGAAATATTTCCTACCTTATCATGATATTTTGAAATTGAAAGGGCTTAGGGGTCCCTCTTACTACTGGCTGTGTTGTAAGGATGAAAAAAGTCTGGAACATTTATTTTTCTCATATAGTTTCTCTCAAAGGGTTTGGTCTGGTCTCTTGAATCAGCTCAGCATTGATACTCCGAAAGTAAGTTGGCAAAACTTTTTGGAATGCTGGAAGGAGTGGCTAGAAGCTAAAATGATAATCATTCCTTGTGTTGTTGCCTGATTCAATTGGATGTGAAGAAATCAACTTAAGTAAGAAAATATGAAACCTTAGGATAAGGCAGTGGTATTAAATTGTACTTTCTATCTGCAAAAGATTATAGTGCTTCAGAAGTTTCCCAATATTTTCCAGACTTGGATGCCCAGTGGTATTAATAAGAAAATAAGAAAGCCTACTTTGGTCCTTTGAACCCCCCCCCCCCCACTTAAGGGATGACTGAAGGCTAATACTGATGGAAGTTTCTCTAAGGAGGCTGTTGGTATGGGAGAAGTTATTAGGAACTATCAAGGAAAGTGCATTTTTAACTTTTCATCTCCTACTTGGGCTAATGATGCACTTGAAATAGAAATGATAACCATCTTCTGGCTATCTACCTTTCCAAGCAATGTAACATCTCTAAGTTGGTGATAGAATCTGATTCCAGTAGCTGCATCAGAATTCTGAAAAATGTCTACTCCATGGAACCTTGTTTGGTTGCACAATAATATTAAAAGACTGTTGATTAAGGTTGATGTGCATTTCCAACACATTCTTAGAGAAGGAAACACTCCAGCACACAGTTTGGCAGTCAGGGGGAAGGAAACTGAAGAGATATCTGTAGGGATTATACCTCATAATCAATTAGCTCTCCTACTACATGTGTACAACCTATCCATTCCTTATCTTCACTGTTGAGATTGATTTTTTATTTCTGGGGGGTACATACAATGTTTTACTTATATATCTATCTTACATTTTGTGAGAATAGTTGAAAGAACTACATGGGGTAAGAGATCTGGGTGTAGGTTCAGTGATCTACCCTTTTTGTTTTGTAACTCAATTGTACGTTTAACATGTAAGGAGCCATAGATAGCTCTTTTCCATATATATATATATATATATATATTCTTTTTCTTTTCTTTTCAGGATCATTTTTAATCACCTTTTTCTTTTCTTTCTTTATTTTCTTCTCTTTTTTTTTATATGTCAGGATTACTCTATCTGGATAGTCTTTAATGATTTTGAACTTCACTATCCTCTTCTAAAAGTTAAAAACATTTTGCATTTATTCACTTTACAAATTTATATTTACTTAAAGATTTCATAAAGTTTAATTCTTTTCTTTTTACATGAATCTTTTAAGATTTTTAATACTCAAAAATACAAATTTCCTTTACTAAAAATAGAAAAATAGTGTCATTCTCTTTTTTCCAAATATCTTAGCCCTACAATTAACCTTTATTATTGAAAATTTTTAGATAAATTTACTATATTATTAGGAACATAAATATAGTTATCCAAAGTTAACCTCTAATATCAAAGGTCATTTTAAATTTAAAATTTTCAAAATGTAATTAAGTGAAGACAAATAAACTTAATTTCTTTCTCTCTTTCTAAAAACGACTTTTCTTCTTCTCCCCCCTCACAAACTTAAATTTTTAAAAGACTTTTAAATGAAGAGCTTTAAAAATGAAGGGTAAAATAAAGCATAAAAGTCATAAAAAAAATCATACTTGTTGGAGGTAGAAGGAATATCCCTAGAAGTTGAAGGAATATCTCTAGCCTTACTGCCAGATCTCCAGTCAGCATGAGATTCATATGTCTTGATGTTTGCAGGCTCAATAGGTCTTTGAGGCTCAATCCTCTCCTCATCAGGTCTAAAATCAACTCCTGCCTATTCACAAAGTGTGTAAATAAGAGCAGGGTGTGCCAATCCACTAGAAGTCTCTCCCAGAGCAATAGATCAAGTGTTTATATAAATAATATAACCCACATTTATGTCCATAAGCTGTTGAATACAGTAGTTTAGGATGGCTCTATCTTTAGTCACCTCATTATGATGGTTCGTCAGAATCATTCTTCCAGAAATAAAATAATGTCAGGCCTTAGATATTAAATTTAAACTAGTACAGGGAAAGTTAACTTTAACTCCATTTTTTATTTTTCAAGCCCCTTTCTCACTAGTCAGAAAAGAAATAACTTCATTTATAGTCTAATCTGTAACAGAAAAAGAATGATGCTGACATCTATACACATCTTCTACATAATAAAAAACATTTATTTTCTTTGGAGTAAATTCTACCCTTTTTCCACAAACAAATACATAATCATCAGAAGCATCAGGAAGGTTGGCATAAAATTCCATTGCAATCTCAGTTATTGCATCGGCAGTAAAATAACATAAGTTTTTACATTGTCGTGCAATAATCAAACGTTCAACTTCTCCTCTTGGATTTTTAAAACCTCAATCCAGAATTAATTTCTTATTTTCATAAATGTTATGAAATTGAGCACTGGCTCTAAAGTTAACAAATGTTTGCTCGTCATATTCAACTTTTCTTTTGCTCAATGTAGGTGCCATAGGAAATCTAAAAAATTTTGAAAAATCCAAAAAAATTATAAAATTCTAAAAATCAACATGTAAAATATTTTAAACTTCAAATCACTATATAAGAGTTCATCACTAAAGGATTTTCTAAAAATTTCTGAAATAAATTTTCATATTTTCAGATCCATGCAATGTGAGATAAATACTTGGTGAAAATAAAAATTTTTTTGGTTTAAAGTGTAGCTCCTACCTAGAGAAGATGATATCCGAAGTCTTTTAGCCTCTAAATAACCTCAAATCCAACCACAGTCAAGCCCTAACCGCCTAAACCGAAGGTTGAAGATGACTTAAGCATAAAATGGTGGCCACAATAAAAATTGTGAATTTTTAGGGGTTAAAATATGTTGTTTGGTCGAAGCACCATCGGCGCCGAGTCCAGCGCTGTCGGCGTTGAAGGATCAAAAATTTCATATTTTGATTTTTTTTAATTTTCAATTTCTTATCTACTTACTCCAATTTTTTTAGTATTTTAAACACAAATTTTTATATAACAATAATGCACTAAACAAAACATTTCACTAACACGAATTTTGACAAACAATAATAAACTTTTTACAGTAATATATATATATATATATATATATATATATATATATATATATATATATATATATATATATATATATATATATATATATATATATATATATATATATATATATATATATATATATATATATNTCATGCATATTAAATAACTAAATATAAATCATCGTTGAAATCAAGCCACAACACTAAATGTTGTCACACAACTACAGACACAATAAAAGTTTAGAATTCTAAAGCAAAAAAAAAGAAACCAAAATAATTTAAATCCACACAATTACACTAAAAATACATAATGTTCTAAAATAGATAGAGAATTTAAAGTTTTCAATTATTATGCCTCTTCTTAAGTGATTTCTCCTCTGATATCTCCCATTAATTGGTAATGAACATATAAGTTGTAGAAGGATCAGTACTAGAATTGATCTGTCAAAATTTCTTCGATGCACCTATTTTCCTTACACATCCAAACTAATCCTGCTTCAAAAGTTCCAGTGTGATTAAAATTTTTTTTCATTCTTCAATCTAGGTGATCAATGGTATTTAAGATCTCCTACTACATTCATAATACTCTGAAGTTCCCTTTCAATTTTGTTCAATTTATTTTCCAAAGCAAGAGAACTTCCAACTGTTTGTGGTATTAATGGAGTTGAAGCATGTGAAGATTGATCTATGATGTCTTCTAATACTTCATTGCCATTTCCACAATAATTCTCATCTATAGAATTCGTGGGATCCCTAGGTAATAAAGTCTTTTCCCAACTATCATATGGAACTTGGGCTTGACTGCAAATCAAAAAGATGGTAGATGGATGCCCAAGTCCATAAATTGGTCCTTAGTAAGGATACTAATGATAGATTTAAATATAATAGACCTTATATCAATTGGTTTTTCGATTTGAATGCAGTAATTTAAAATAGCACAATCTTTAGTGACTCTACTTATTTTCATAATAGGGAGTAATTTTGCAGCAATAAGGAAATACCATTGCTTCGAAATTAGATTAAGTAATGAAGTGGAGAAACTAACATATCCCTCATCTTGTATCTCCCATATATCACTTTCATCAATCAGAAGATTATACGTGTCTTGCATCAAATTTCATGTAGGAATGAAATTCATATAATGACAGATTAGAATGTTGTATATCATATATAATTACTTAATCCATGCAGGAGTAAATGGTATAGCCTTACCTCGTACAAAGACAACACCTAAGTAATTCCATGTAAATTTTCATAAAACTCTTTCACCACAGTTACGACAACTGCAAACGTAGTGTAACACAGAACTTCCCAACACCTTTGCAGAATGATTTTATCAATCGGACCAGTAGGCTTGATCACTCCATGATTAACAAATCCTCTTTCATTGATCAATCCCCTATTCATAATAATTTTATCATATAATCACCGCGCATCAAAACTAATAAACTTTCTTTTGTTGAAAACTCCATACCTCAAAGTATTTCTAGAATTGGAAGCCATTGAATCCAAAAATAGGAAGTTACTAGGCATCCAAGGATGTTTCTAGGCCTTTTTAGACTCATCCCAGTGTTTATTATGTGGTGAAATAACGCCAAAACCTGTCAAAAGTTGTCTAAAACTGTCCAACCACACTAGGCACCATTGGCACTCACGATTGGCACTGCCGGTGTTGATGTCTGTTATCTAGGGCGCCGTTGGCGCCCATTCTGGTTTCGTCGGTGCCAGTGGCCAACATTGTGATTTTCATTTTTTTAATCAATTTGTTTACAAATTTTCTGTCAATATCAATATTTAACTTAATATATTATAAATGCAATTGTGTAGGATTATTATCTATTATTATATACATAGCAATATAAGTATGGATTGCCTCCCACAAAGCGCTTGGTTTAGAGTCGTGAGCCCGACATACCATTTGTTTTGTTAGGTTAACTTAACATTATAACTTCTTTAAATTGAGGTTTGTGCCCTTCATAATAATGTTTCGAACGATGCCCATTAACTTTAAATATCTTTCTAGTGTTAGGATCTTTAATAACAACCGTTCCATAATGATAGACTTTAATCACTTTAAATGGTCCTAACCATCTGGATTTTAGTTTTCCTGAAAATAATCTCAATCTTGTATTATGTAGTAGAACTTCTTGTCCATGTTCAAATTTCTTCTTAACAATCTTCTGATCATGCCATATTTTCATTTTCTCTTTATAGATTTTCGCATCATCATATGTTTGATTTCTAATCTCCTCAAGTTCATTGAGTTGTAAAAACCTTTTCTCACCAGCATCCTTTAAATTAAAACTAAATTCTTTAGTTGCCCAAAATGCTTTATGTTCAAATTCTACTGGTAAATGATATTTTTTTTTCCAAAAATCAATCTATATGGGGACATTCCTATGCGAGATTTATAAGCAGTTCTATATGCCCATGATGCAGTATCTAGTCTAGCATACCAATATTATTTATAAGGACTTATAGCTTTTTCGAAAATATGTTTAATTTTACGATAAGCAGTAGAAAATATATACATTATATAATATTTCTTGATAAATTTTTAATTCTTCTATTCCTGAAATGAGATCCTCCATCAGTAATGAATACTCTCGGCTTTCCATATCTTATAAAAATATTTTTAATTAAAAATTTAGAAACACTCTGAGCATCACATCTAGGCACAGTAATAGCTTCAAATCACTTAGAAATATAAACAACAACAAGTAATATATATAAATTTCCAAATGAAGGCATAAATTGTCCTATAAAGTCTAACCCCCACAAATAAAAAAATTCAACATCTTATGTGTAATTTTGAGGCATTTCATCTCTTCTGGAAATATTTCCTACTCGTTGACATCTATTGCATGTTTTAATATATTCATTAACATCTCCTAAAATAGTAGGCCAATAAAATCCAGCTTGCAAAATTTTATATGCAGTTTTATTTATTCCAAAATGTCCTCCAAATTCAGAATCATGGCATCTTTCAATTATCAGTTGAGTTTCTTCATAAGACACAGATCTTCTAATAATTAAATACTTACATTGTTTATATAAATATGGGTCATCCCAAAAATAGTCTTTTGAATCATAGATAAATTTCTTTAATTATGGATTCTTGATATATGGTGGTAGAATGTCACTTACAATATAGTTTACTATATCAGCATATCATGGTACATCCATTTCATTAATACTATATAAATGTTCATCAGGGAAATTTTCTAAAATTTCATTTGTAAAATTAGTTAACATTCCTATTTTCATTCTAGACAAAAGATCAGCTATTTGATTATCATTTCCCTATCTATCTACCATGGTAAAATCAAACTCTTACAATAGAAGTATCCATCTAATTAATCTTGGTTTAACATCTTTGATTATCATTTCTCTTCTATCAATCACGATAAAATCAAACTCTTGCAATAGAAGTATCCATCTAATTAATCTTGGTTTAGCATCCTTCCTTACATTAAATATTTAATGGCAGAATGATCTGTATTCACTATACATTTAGTTCAAATTAAATAAGATCTAAATTTATCAAAGGCATAAAAAATAGCTAATAACTCTCTTTTAGTAGTAGTATAATTAATTTGAGCATTATTTAGAGTTTTACTAGCATAATATATAACTTTAAAAACATTATCGTGTTATTGTCCTAATACAACCCCAATATCTTAATCACTAGCATCACACATTATTTCAAATGGTTTCTCCTAGTCATGTGGTACTATTATATGTGGAGTGATTAACTTTTCCTTTAATAATTCAAATTTCATTATGCATTCCTCATTAAAATCAAATTTTGTATATTTTTTAAAAAAGTTGGCATAGGAGTTTAGTTTTTTTTGAAAAATTTGTTATGTAGCGCCTGTAAAAACTAGCATGTCCTAGAAAATTTCTCACCCCTTTAACATTATTAGGAGGTGGTAACTTTTCTATAACTTGGATTTTTGTAGTATCTACTTCCATGCCTTTCTCATAAATTTTATTCCCAAGAATAATACCTCCTACAACCATAAATTGACAATTTTCTCTATTTAAGATAAGGTTGCTCTTTTCACATATCTCCTGAAAATTTTCTAAATTAGCAAGACATAACTCAAACAAAGTCCCAATTATAGAAAAATCATCCATAAACACTTCCATTCCATGCTCTACGAAATTGCTAAAAATTGACATCATGCATCTTTGAAATGTTGCAGGTGCATTGCATGGTCCAAAAGACATTTTACGAAAAGTAAATGTTCAGTATGGGGCTTGTAAACAATATTTTCTCTTGATCCTCGAGACCAATTGGAATTTGGTGATATCCGACATATCCATCTAAAAAGCAATAGTATTTGTTCCCAGCCAATTTATCCAACATTTGATCTAGAAAGGGCAAATGAAAGTGATCTTTTCTGGTGGTCATATTTAGTTATTTATAGTCAATACAAATTCCCCAACAAGTTACTTGTTTTACTATTTTTAGTTCATTTTTCTCATTTTCTTCAACAAAAACTCCTCCTTTCTTCAGAACATAATGAATTGGGCTTACCCAAGCACTATCTGAAATAGGATATATAATTCTAGCATCTAACCAATTTAAATTATCTTTTTTAACAACTTCTTTCACTATTGAGTTTAATCTTCTCTGAGGATCCGCTTTAGGTTCATACTGTTCATCTAATAAAATTCTATGCAGATGAGTCTCCTAAAAATACATATTTTAAATAGACATGTAATATCTTCAATTCAAGATCAGGTGGTTTAATACTTGAATGAATAAAATTTTACTATCATTTTCCAGCAAGTACAATGCTTCAAATTTTCCATGAGTAGAATCTAAATCTTCTTCGTTTACTTCATTTTCAGTATAAAAAATATCTCCTTACTTTAATTTATCTTTGAATTCATTCTTAAGCTGATCATTACTTAGGTAATCAGCTACTTCTATCCTGAAACATTCATTATCTTTTTCTATTGCAAGATATTTCATAGCTTTTACTACATTAAATTTCACTTCTTGATCATTAACTCTCATCATTAATTCTCCTTTTTGAACATCTATTATAGCTCTCTCTATTGCGAGAAATGGTCTCCCTAAAATAATGGGAATCTCTTTATCTTCCTCCATATCCAATCTATAAAGTCTACATGGAAAATAAATTTATCAACTTTTACTCACACATCTTCTATAACTCCTTTTGGATAAGTTATTGATCTATCAGGTAATTTTAGAGTTATAGTAGTAGTGGAAATTTCTCCCAAATCTAAATATTTAAAAATTGATAAAGGCATATGATTGATATTCACTCTTAAATCAGATAAAGCTTTTCTGTAAAACTTTTCTCCAATTGCACAAGGTATAGTAAAACTATCAGGATTATTTAATTTTTCAGAAAGCTTTTTCTGAATAATAGCATTACACTCTTCACTAAGTGCAACGGTCTCAAGATCTGTCAACTTTCTTTTATTGTATAATACATCCTTCATAAATTTAGCATAACTTGGCATTTGTTCCAAAACTTCAACAAAAGGAATATTTATTATTAACTTCTTAAGGATTTCCAAAAAAATTATAAATTGTTTATCTTTATTCTTTTATTTCAGTCTTTGAGGAAACAGAGGTAATGGTTTTTCTATAGGGATTTGTGTTTGTTCATTTTCTTGTTGATCATTTTCCATTTCTTCCTTTTCTTCATCAACTTTAGTTTCTCCTTGGATCCTTGTTTCAACTTCTTTTCCACTTCGTAATTGAATAGCTTTAATTTGCTCTTTATTTTATTCTTTCAGTAATTTGTCCCAATTGATTCTCAATATTTTTAATAGTAGCCCCTTGATTCTGTATTTGATTTCCCATATTCAACATTACTTTTTCCATCATAAACTTTTTTTCCCTAACTTATGGGTTAGGGTTGGAGTTAAACCCCAGAGGATAATAAAGTTGAAAATTACGATTTCCTTGATTGTTCAAATTTTTGAATGGATTCAACGAGTTATTATAATTATTCTAACTAAAATTACGGTGATTTTTCCAACCAGGGTTAAAAAAGTTAGAATAGGTTTTGTTATTTTGATTATTTATAACATTTAAAGTTTCATAAGATGATTGTGTATTAATAATCTATCCTAGTGAATTCTCCTCTAATACTGGGGTTACTTGAGAATAATTCATTATCATTTGATCAATCTTTTTATAAATAGCAGCAGTTTGAGATGCCAAAATAGACATTGCATCAGAATCATGAATACTAGCCACTCTCTTAAGATTTACCCTTTCAGAGCGCCATTGAAAATTATTAGTAGACATTTCTTCAATTAAAGAATAAGCTTTATCAAAAGGTTTTGACATTAATGAACCGCCTGCAACAACATCTATAATAGATCTCAGTGATCCTACTAATCCATTGTAAAATTTTTGAATTATTAACCAACGTGGTAAAGAATGATGTGGAAATTTTTTAAGAAGATCTTTAAATCTTTCTGAGGCATCATATATCGATTCCCCTTCAAACTGACAAAAAAATGTGATATCATTTCTATGCCTAGCAGTTTTCGAGGGTAGAGATATTTAGCCAAGAAATTTTGTGATAGTTCTCCCTAAGTTCTAATAGATCCAGGTGCTAAAGAATTTAACCAAGCCTTGGCTTTATCACTTACTGAAAAAGGAAAAATTCTAAGGCTAACAACATCATTAGACACTCCGTCATATTTAAATTTAGCACAAATTTTAAGAAAACTAGCAATATGTAAATTAGGATCTTTTGTAGGTGATCCTCCAAACTGATTATTTCTTACCATTTGGATAATAATAGGTTTAAGCTTAAATGAATTAGCAACAACATCAGGATTTTGAATAGTCAAGTGAAGTTCATCTGCTATCAGATTTGCATATTTTTTTAAAGGTCTTTGTCAATTTTCATTTATTAGATTTTCTAAGTTATTCTCCATTTCTTGTAAATTTTTAATTTCTCTTTGTTATTTTCAAATTTTTTTTAATAGTACGTTCTAATTCTGAATCGTAAGGTACTAAACCTTCAGATCCAATATTTCACATAAACAAATAAAGCAAGCAAAGTAAAANTTCCCCTTCCTAATTTTTTTTTCTCTTTTTATTTTTCTTTTTCATTTCTTTCTTTTTTTCGTTTCTTTTTCAGGCAAGGATTACTATATCTGGATGGGCCTTTAATGATTTTGTTTTCCACTTCTCCGTTCCTAAAGCAAAGTCATGATGTAAGTATTTTACTTATAAATATAATAATAGCTTTGAAAATTATTTTAATAAAAGAAATTTATGTATTAAAATAAAAGTCTAAATTATCTAAATTATTCAAAAATACAATTTTTCTTAGTAAAGATAGTTATTTATATTAGTCATTTTCTCATCTAGAAACTTCTTAACTTGAAGTTTTTCTTCATTACTAAAAAATTTAAGAAAATTTTCTTACTCATTTCTAAAATCAAATTTTATTTCCCTAATATAACTTCATATACATAATCAATTCAAATCAAATTCACTTGTAGCACATTTGAGAATAAATAAAATTCCAGTTTTGAAAATATTTTTCATCCCCCCAAAAATTGATTTTTAACAGATTAAACAGTTTAGCATCAGATATATATAAGCAGGAATAAAAATTTAAAATAACATACTAACGAGAATNTTTTATTTATTTTTTAATAATAATAATTTTTATGGTATATATATTATCTCTAAATTTTCTAATTTATCAAAACTAATTAATTCAATCGTTACCTTCCCCACGCAACGGTGCCAAAATCTTGATCCAACTTTTTGTTGCGATAGATTGTGTAAATATTAATTAAATATAAAAAAATTAATATTTGGATTCTATGCAAGTACATATATCATTATCAAGTAATAATGGACTTTCTATTTAAGCCCTAAATATTGATCCTACTAGGAAGGTTTAAATTGGAAATGACAAATTTGCTAGGAAATTCACAAAAAGTCAATTGAAATCACTGTCACTAATTTCAATTGTTTAGATGTAATCAAAATTAAATTTCTAAACTATTATCAAATCAAATATGCAAAATTTAAAATAGATTTTAAACTATTATCAAATCAAATATACAAAATTTAAAATAGTAAATACTAATCTATTAACTATGTTTATGTAACGGAGATTCTTATGGGAAAAAGCATCCTTCCCACTACAATGAGGCTGTGGTAAAATGAGATGAGATAAATGTTCATAATATGTATTGTGCCAAATAGGAACAATTTTAATTATCTACCCTGATATAGTGCATAGAAAATCATTTACTAATCTCAGTGTTTAGTCCCTAAATTTGTGGCTAAGCTAGGAGGAAACCAGCTCCAACTTTAGAGCTCCCACTTCCCTTCACTTGAAGGCTAGCTATCGCTTTAGTTTTTACACACTAAGACTGAATTGAAGATTTTAGTCTATCACCCTAAATGTTCTTCAATTCTACATGCAACAAAGAATATCTTCCAGTTTATTTTCACCTAATTCCATAAACGATGTTCTCTTTCATGGAATCAAATGTGATCCTTACTATGTTGTAGAACTCATACTCCATCTCCCAGATCATATGTTCGACAACACATTATAACAATTCTATTAGCCAGATCAAAAAGTAAATTAAGTTCGGAGTAGAAAAAACATAACATTTTATTTTACAATTTAATATTGGCACATTCATATTATCTCTTCATTTCACCATATCTCAGAATAGGGAGAAAGATAGAGGGAACTACTCAGACTTCATGAGAAAGAAATAGCAAAACACAAGTTTCATAGATAAGAGAAAGTTCATACAACATTGATAAACAAACAATACTTATCTGAAAACTCTTTCTCAAAGCAAATCTTTTGTAGCCTTTCCTTAGAAATATAGGAAGAAGATATCTCTCACTTTTCTCCTTCTCCAACACTCTTACAGAAAGTTTCACACTAAGTCTTATCACACAAATTCTAAACATGAAAGAAAAATCACTAGTTGACTCTGACATGGAAGTGGAATAGAATGATGTTGTGCAAAAAATGAAAGTTGAGGAGTGAAAAATGTATAGGAACACTTTTTCTGACGAAATTTGGCCATAAATAAAGCCCAAGGTCGGTTCTGCAAGAGGTGCCTCCAAAAACACTTCAAAAATCATCCAAATACATTGAACCTTGTAGAAACGAGGTTTGGCGCCATTGGCGCTGGTCTGGCACCGTCAGTGTCGATTAAAAAATCTCTGAGTAAGTTTATTCTGCTCCGTCGGCGCTACCCTCGGAGCTGCCGACACTGAGCATTTCTTCAAAAGGTTATTTTGAATCCAAATTTCATCCTTTTTGCTTTCTTTTTGCTTTAAGCCCTAAAAATTAACAACATGTAAGAAAACATTAAAATACCTTCATTTAAAGTGTAATATCGTAAAAAATAGGTATAAAATAGGGGTATGAAAATACATATATTTTTTGTGTTTAAAACCTCATCTGATTCTTTCCAATTTAAAGACTGAGACAATACCAGCCTGGTTTTTACATGTTCTCACAACAAATTTTAACATCTAGAATGGATAAATCAAGAAATAAATGAAGTGCACGAATTTAAATCATCACAACTTCTTCCAACACTGAAGATCAACTCTCTCTACAAATTCCATCCAACACTTAATTACTTATCATTTAAGAAGAAAGATAAAAAAATTACTTAGAATCAATGAAGAAAACAAAATCACACCTTACTTAAAAATTTGAAATCATTGTCAAACCAACAATAAGTCTCAATTAAAACCAAAAGTAGTCTAAAACAAAGGATAAAAATTTATCTCAAGTCCTCCACCCAACTCTTGAAGTTCTTTTGAATATCTTATATTTTACAAAACTCTCAATATAAAAACTAAAATAAAAAGGACAAAATAAATATGTTGTGCCTGAAAATCTCTCCGAACTAACACCCCAATTAAAGAACTTTCGAAACTTTCTCTTTTCAAGCACACTTTCAAAGACTCAATCTTCATTCTTTTATAAATCTCCAAAAGGTTCCTTATTATCTCTTCAAAATATGACTTGATTTGATGTATTTCTCTAAGAGATGCCTCATTTCACAATAATTTTCATCCATGGTGGCTGTAACCATCAAAAACCTCTTCAAAAATCACCAAACTGAATTTACTGATCTAATAACTTCCACTGGCGCTTAAGCGCGGGGCCTCTGGCACTTAGGTAGAGTATTTGCAGAAGGAATATCTTTCTTCTTATCATGAATCAGTAATAAATAAAAAGATTTATTTTGTGGATGTATGTAAATTGTGTTGTGTCAAATAGGAGTAATAATATTCTTTACCCTTACTAGAGATGCTATAAAAAACATTCGCTAATTTAAAAGTTTGAATAATACTCAAGTCAGGCTAGGCAGGGAAGATACTAACTCTCACTCTAGAGTTCCCTCAATTTCCTCTACCTGGGGCTAACATTCTTGTATCAGAACTTAAAATAATAAACCAAGTTGGGGGTTGATCCCTGGATACTATTAATATGCACATTACAACAATAATCCATATTATATTTCACTTATATTTCCTTACTTTGCAACAAAACCAAAAACTTCATCCTGAAGAAAAATAAGAATTTAACTTTCAATTTATATATGTTGGGATACTACACAAGTATACGTATCGTTATCAAGTAATATATGACTTTTTAAAAACTTATCTCGAACCTCCTGAAAATCCTTTGATTCTCTTCTCTTTGCAATCACTCAAAATAAAATAACAAAAAGGATAAAATAAAAGTAAAAGTGGTGTCTGAAAATCTCTCTAAACTATCTCCCCAATTGAGAACTTTCAAAACTTTCCAATACTTTCAGGACTTTTTTCAATGTCCTAATCTTCTTTCTTTTATAATATTCCAAAAGCTGCTTTAATTTCTCTTCAAAATATGTCTATATTTGATGTATTTCCTCAAGAGATTGATCCTTTCATGATAATTTTTGGTGGTTATAACCACATATTAAGCCAATGAGTGCCTCAAAGACCTCATCAAAATTTGTAGAAACTAATTCACTCATCCAATAACTGCCACTGGCGCTTAAGTGTGGAGCCTCTGGTGCTTAGGCGCGGCCTTCTCTGTTTTAACCGACGCGTAAGCGCCAGATCTGGCGCTTAGGCCCCGAAACTCTTTTGCACATTTTTCATCTTGTTGCACCAAATTTGATCATTTTCCACTTCTTTAAGCATTTTTCACCCTTTTTACCTAAATCTACAAGATAAATACAAAAATACATTCCATTAATGCGCAAAATCTAAAAAATAGGTAAAAAAATGTGTCTAAAAATACTATATATTTTAGGTGTACCAAAATCCCCAAATGTAAAATGTTACTTTTCCTCAAGTGACACTTCAATCTTTAAAAACTAAATATGTATGATATGTATATGAGTTTCTTTAGGAGTTACTAAATATTTGATTTAGAAATATAGTAGTCTAATTTAGAAAAAATATTCAATAAATGAGACCAACTTAAAGCTTAGAAATTATAAAAGTTAAGAAAGATAAAATATGTCTTTCTATCAAATTTAGAAATATATTATAGATTATCCAATTTTAGAATTTAGTTCTTTTACTATCTCCACTTAAAGATTTTCATTAAAAATAATTTTACTCACTATATTATATCTATAAGCTTAAGAGTTTCTCAAGTCCTATACTTTAAAAAGATCAAATGTAGAACCAATTTTTGATTAGGAACTAATCCTCAAGCTTCCCCTTCCTAATTTTTTTTTCTCTTTTTATTTTTCTTTTTCATTTCTTTCTTTTTTTCGTTTCTTTTTCAGGCAAGGATTACTATATCTGGATGGGCCTTTAATGATTTTGTTTTCCACTTCTCCGTTCCTAAAGCAAAGTCATGATGTAAGTATTTTACTTATAAATATAATAATAGCTTTGAAAATTATTTTAATAAAAGAAATTTATGTATTAAAATAAAAGTCTAAATTATCTAAATTATTCAAAAATACAATTTTTCTTAGTAAAGATAGTTATTTATATTAGTCATTTTCTCATCTAGAAACTTCTTAACTTGAAGTTTTTCTTCATTACTAAAAAATTTAAGAAAATTTTCTTACTCATTTCTAAAATCAAATTTTATTTCCCTAATATAACTTCATATACATAATCAATTCAAATCAAATTCACTTGTAGCACATTTGAGAATAAATAAAATTCCAGTTTTGAAAATATTTTTCATCCCCCCAAAAATTGATTTTTAACAGATTAAACAGTTTAGCATCAGATATATATAAGCAGGAATAAAAATTTAAAATAACATACTAACGAGAATTTTTAAACCCTAATGATAAAGTTATAAAACTAAAAGCAGGAGTAAAACTAATTTTTGATCAAATTTTCTATATTTCCATTTCAATTAACATGTAGAGATTCAATAGACTTCTAAGTTGTGGGTATAAACATAAAAATAAACTAACACACTAACTTTATTTCACGGTCTCAGTATAAAAACAAACACACTAAAATGATAAAAAAAAATACAGGGTAGCAGTTTCCTAAGTTTTAAATTTAAGACCTAGGTTAGCAAAATTTTCAACATTACAACATATATAGAATTAATATAAGTTCTAAACTAACTAAATCACAAAACTCACAGCAGTTACTACCCTAGAATTTTAAAACAAACTACTAACTAACACAAACATTACAATACAATTAAAAATTAAAGTCTAAAACATCACAATATCTAAACAAGTAAACAAACATACATGTCTTAAGTATAAAACATGAAAACACATCACATCACAATTCTCACTTAAACATAAAAGTACAAACCACATCACATAGCTGAAAACACATCACATCACAATTCTCACTTAAACATAAAAGTACAAACCACATCACATAGTTCAAAAACAACACACAGATGCAAATGTAGCAAACCAACACACATCTCTCAGCTCTATTCTTCATCATCTGAATCACTGTTATCCTAAACATTTACAAGCTCATAATCATGGTATATAAGATAAGAAGTTAATAGCAATCTTGGGTCAAGCCTAATGAGGCTCTCCAAAGATGAGTGAAATTTCTCTTTATAACCACTTTTTCTTCGATTATACATATCAGTATGATCTGCAAAATGCTCTAAATGTTGTACCTTCTCAGCGGTAAAATTAATATTATCCATCATCCTCTGCAATAACTAATCTCAGGTCTAAGTAGAGTCACTTCAAGCTGTAGAAGCACGTGAGGTAGATGGTCAAGATGTAGAAGCACCAAAGGTAGAAGTAGTAGACATCTCCATTCCATAGCTCCAAGAAAATACTCATTTCCAGCTAAAAATTGAATGCTCAAAATAAGTCTTTACATTCACTTTAGTGATGGGCTTTAGACGTAATAATACTTCCTCCCAGCTATCTTATTTACCTCCAGCCTGCTCACGAAAAGAAAAGTTCAAGGAAGCAAATCCTAGACCTGCAGTTGTAACAACTGTAGCATGACTAATGATACTCTGACAGATCAAAGCTCCAATGTTAATGAGCTTTCCCTCTTGAATACAATAGTTCAACATCATTGTGTCTCTGTTCACTTCACTGAGATGATTGGTCGGAAGCTGACAAACAGAAATGAAATAGTGTCAGGCCTTTGATGGTGCACATAACTTTGAAGTTGAGAAGTTTACTCTCCTCTCATTGGTAATCTTCCAAAGTCCTCTCCCAATAGCCAAGTACAAAATAATCTCATCTAACTCTGCTTCAGTAGGACTAAAATTTGCATAAAAACATTACGTATCGGGTGGTAAATGGTAAAACATGTTGATTACCTCTGGCGACAAAGGTAATAATCTTCCTCGAACCATAACTTGATTGTCTTCAGCTTCAGGGATATTTGCATTGAACTCCCTCACAACAGATATAACTGCCACCGAAGAGAAACAACAGAATTGTTCCCATTATCAACTAACAATTAAATCTTCCATAACTCCACCCGGATTTCTAAAACATCATTCCTGAATCAGTTTCCGTGATTTCAACGCTTCACTATACCATTCTTGAAATTTTGAACTAACAAATTTACTTTAATCGAAAGGGGCTTTGCCTCTGCTCCTCTTCATTCTTGATGTCATTCTACAAATTTGATAAATTCCAACAATAACTTCAAAAATCAAGTTTAAATCACTAAATTAAACTTTCGAAAAGCACAAATTAAACTTCTCATGCAATTTTCATAGATTTTTCCTCATTTTTCACCATGAATAGTAAATTTTCAAATTTCTCTAATTGTGCTCAAAATACATGAAGAAAATTCAAAATTTTTACATAGAAGTAAAGCTCTTACCTTAAGAAATCAGAATCTAGCAAATTTTTCTTGATTCCACCAAGAAATCGCCACTTAATGGTCTGCCCTAGCTCTCCAAATTCACATTTTTTGAGAGATTGAAGGTGACAGGATGCATTAAAATGGTGATTTTTGGCTCAAAAATTCACTTTTAACCATTCGCAAACCAGTTTTCTTGAAACGACACTTAAGCGTGGGTAAGTATGCTTAGACGCCTGCCTCTCAGGTTTGCTCGCGCTTAAGCGGGCAGTGCATAATTTTCAAAAATTTAAAATTAAAGTAAAATGCAATATTTGTCTACGTAAACCACCCCTAAATAGCCTCACAGCACTTAAATGACAATTTTCAACTTCCTGTAACTCTCTTTTATCTCAAAATTCCCTTTAATAACTATTTCAATTTGAGGCTAAAATAACACAACATTTCACACAAAAAAACTTATATTAATTCACAAACGAGTACAAAAACATTTAAACACTGAGTTTTCATACCAAATAGCCATGGATGAGAAAAATTTCTTAAATACAAAAGCTTAATAATTTTTCACAATTAAACACCTAAGTAACACAAACTCAAACAGCATGTGCACGAAACTAAACTTGCAAAAACATCTCTTTAATCATAGAACTTAAACAATAAAACACCTAAATTTAGGTGTTTTATTTAGGTGTCTTAAACAATAAAACACCTAAAGAAAACGAATTTAAACATGCAAAAACATATCTTTAATCATAGAACTTAATTTTGTTCTTCATTAGAAAGAACAAATTCAGGTATTTCAATAGTATCTCCTAGGGCAACTAGAGTATAAAGTTGATAAAACAAATGGTAGTGACGTGCTCTGATGCAATCTTCTTCAATCCACTTTTGCTTAAGAAACATCTCCTTATCTGCTTCCTCTATTTAATTTGTATGGCTAAATTGCATTTTCAATTGCCATCCAATATGCTCAAGATGTGCACGAATCTCCAGTACATACATGGTATTTTCAATTTTGTTGATCTTCTCTGATATCCCTTCAATACTAACAGCTAAGAAATCGTTTATTTGATTAATGAATTCCTTTCTCATGGTCTCCTCCTTCTTCTTCAAATGCATCTCTCATGAAGACATCATCTTAAAATCTATCTCTCTCTTAGAATTTACGGCTGAAAATGATCTGGGGTGAAATTCTTTCACTAAACCCTTCTATTATAGGCCTAAATCCTTCCAACAACACCTAGACACATTTAGAAACTGCCTTGGCACATTTTTCCAAACTTTTGGGTGCTTTCTGTTCCAGAATATTAATTTGGCACATTTTTTTATACTGCTGCGCTTAAGCACCAAATTTGGCATATAAGCGCCAGTGCACATTTTTGCAGTAGTCAACTTAACATCCAAATTCTCATTTTAACATGTCTAGATCACTAAATAAAATTGTAAAATCAATACTAATACCTAATATTCTCTAAAATACTATCTCAATCTTCTTAATCACACATAAAACAACAATCAAAATAAAAACACACTGATAATTATGGGTTGCCTCCCACAAAGCGGTTGATTTTACATCATTAGCCCGACGTAACCAGTGCTACTCTAGTTGACCGAACATCATTCCATCATTAAACATATGTTGAACCCTTATATAATAAGGTTTCAGTCTATGTCCATTAACTTTAAATATTTTCTCAAACTTAGGATCTGTAATATCCACAGCTCCATAAGGGTAAGCTTTAATCACAATAAATGGGCTCATCCACGTGGACTTAAGTTTGCTTGGAAATAATCTTAACCTTGAATTATATAGCAAAACTTGTTGCCCTAGCTAAAATTTTTTAGTAAGAATCCTTCGATCAAGCCACCGCTTCATCTTTTGTTTATAAATTTTGGCACTCTCATAAGATTCCTTTCTTATCCTTTCAAGCTCATTTAATTGTAACACTCTTTTCTCACCAGCATCTTTCAAATTATAATTGAACTCTTTAATTGCTCAATAAGCCTTATTCTCAAGTTCAACTGGTAAGTGATAAGCTTTTCCAAATATTAGCCAATATGGGGACAATTGTATAAAAATTTTGTATGTAGTCATATAAGCCCACAAAGCATAGTCAAGTTTGACTGGCCAATCCATTTTTGTTTGATTCAAAGATTTTTCCATAATTATTTTAATTTCCTAATTGGATAATTCAGCCAAACCACTTGTCTGAGGATGATAAGCAGTAGCAATCCTATGATTATTTGATATTTATTTAATAATTTCCCCATTATGACATATCTGTAATGACTTCCTCCATCAATAATGATAACTCCTGGTATCCCAAATTTACAAAATATATTCATTTTCAAAAATTTTGTAACACTTTGAGCATCACATCAAGGTAAAGCAAGAACTTCTATCCAATTGGATATATAGTCTACTACTAACAGAATATATAATTTTCGGAAAGATGGTAAAAATGGTCCAATGAAGTCTAATCCCCAAACATCAAATATTTTAACTTCTGGCATATAATTGAGGGGCATCTCATTTCTTCTAGAAATATTGCCTACTATTTGACATCTATCACAAGTTTTGATATAAGCATTAACATCTTCAAAAATTGTAGGCCAATAAAATCCATATTGTAAAATTTTGTATGTTGTTTTATGAACACCAAAATGTCCCCCAAAATCAGAATTACGACATTTTTGAATAATCTCATAAGTTTCTTCTAACGGTACAAATATTCAAAGAATCAGATCCTTTCTTTGTTTATAAAAATATGAGGCATCCCAAAAATATGTCTTAGCTTCAGAAATAAATTTCCTCTTCTCTTGGCATGTCATTCCATAGGGTATAATATCACTAACATTAAAGTTTATAATGTTGGCATACCACGGAACATCCCACTCATTAATAGTAAACAATTTTTCATTTGGAAAATGTTCATTAATTTCATTTTCAAAAATAGTGATTTTTCTAATTCAAGCCTCGACAAATGATCAGTAATTTGAATTTCAATTCTCTTACGATCTACTATTACAAAATCAAATTTTTGGAAAAGAAGAATCGACCTTATAAGTCTAGGTTTAGCATCCTTCTTTTTCATTAAAAACTTATTAGCATAATGATTTGTATGCACTACACAATGAGTTCCAATTAAGTATGATTTAAATTTATCAAAAGCATATAATATTGCTAATAACTCTTTTTTAGTTGTTGTATAATTAATTTGAGCTTCATTAAGAGTTTTACTACCATAGTAAATAACTTTAAAAGTTTTATCATATATTTATCCTAAAACAGTTCCAATAGTATAATCACTAACATGACACATTAATTGAAAATGTTTTTCTCAATTTGGCAAAACTATAATTGTTGCAGCGATTAGTTTTTCTTTTAATAACTTAAAAGCTTTTAGGTATTTCTCATCAAAATTAAAAATTACATCTTTCTTCAGTAAATGGCATAAAGTTCTAGCAATCTTTAAAAAGTCTTTAATATATTTCCTGTGGAATCCAGGATGTCCTTAAAAACTCCAAATTTCCCATACATTTGTTGGATAAGCTAAATTAGCAATCACTTGAATTTTAGCAGGATCTACTTCCATATCATTTTCTGATGTTTGATGTCCTAATACAATTCCTCCAGCTACCATAAATTGGTATTTTTCCCAGTTAAGGACTAAATTTGTTTCTTCGCAGTGCTTAAGAACTTTGGATAAATGTTCTAAACATGAGTCAAATAAAGTTCCAAACACTGAAAAGTCATCCATGAATACTTCAATCCCTTTTTCAATTAAATCACAAAAAAATTGTCATCATACATCTTTGAAATGTAGCAGCGGCATTACATAAACCAAAGGACATTCTTCTAAAAGAAAAAAANCGGCATTACATAAACCAAAGGACATTCTTCTAAAAGAAAAAAAGTACCATAAGGAATAGTAAACATTTTTTTTTCTTGATCCTCAAGAGATATTTGAATTTGGTTTTAACTAGTATATCCATCCAAAAAAGAAAAGTATTTATGCCGAGCTAGTTTTCTAGCATTTGATCTAGAAAAGGTAATGGAAAATGATCTTTCCTAGTGGCAAGATTTAATTTTCTATAATCAATGCATGTTCGTCATCCTGTAACTTATTTAGTAGGTATTAACTCATTATGTTCATTTACAGTTATATTTACTCCTTTCTTAGGAACACAATGAATTGGACTAACCCACACACTATTTGAAATAGTGTAAATAATTCAAACATCTAACCACTTTAAAATTTCTTTCTTTACAACTTCTATCATAACAAGATTTAATCTCCTTTACGGATCAGCTCTGGGTTTGCAGTTCTCTTCCAAATGAATTCTCTACATATAATTTGAAGGACTGGTTCCTTTAATATCAGCAATTGTCCATCCAAAGGCTTTCTTAAAATTTTTCAAAATATTCTTCTTCCATCGTTAATTTTGTGGAAATTATAACTGGTATAGTAGAGGAATCTCCTAGAAAGGCATATTTTAAATGATCAGGAAGTGACTTCAACTCTAGTTCTGGAGGTTTTTCAATAGATGGATAAAATGATTTATCTTTGTCTATCGTGTCCAAAACTTCAAAACTTTCTCGAACAGAGTTTAAATTTTCCTTAAAAAGATTTTTACATTGATTTAATTCCTCTTCTTGCTCGTGTTCCAAATCTTGAAAGCTGCTTAAACATTGATTTAATAGATAAAATGATTTTTGTCTATCGTGTCCAAAACTTCAAAACTTCAGCAAATGGAATATTAATTGTAAGCTGCTTAAACATTTCTAGAAATTTTGAAAATTGTTTATCCAACTTCTGCTGATGAAGTCTCTCAGGAAATGGAGGTGGAGGTTTTTCCAAATCAACTTTTAGTGGAGAAATAGGTCTCTCAGAATCTTTTGGAGCGTCCTCTTTTGATTCTTCAATTTCTTCTCTTTTAGAATCTTTCGGAGCGTCCTCTTTTGATTCTTCAATTTCTTCTCTCTCTACTTCAATTTCTTTTTGAATCCGACCTTCCAACTCTCTTCCACTTCTAAGTTGAATGACTTTTACTTGTTCTTTATTCTAATTTTTTGGATTTGATTCAGTATTACTAGGAAGTGTTCATTGGGATCTATAACTTAATGAATTTGCAATTTGTCCCAGTTGATTCTCAATATCTCTAATTGTAGCTCCTTCACTTTGTAAATGATTTCCCATTTGTAACACCACTTCTTCTATAGACAACTTCATCTTCTTAAACTGTGTATTACTATTGAAACCTGGAGGATAAGTAGATCTATGATGATTATTCCCTTGGTTGTTCTAGTTTCTTACTTGGTTGTTCCCCCATTGCTAATTATTACCACCCGAATTGTTATTCTAGTTAAACTTGGGATGGTTCTTCCAACTTAGGTTATAATAATTTAAATAAGGGTTATTCTACTTGTTATTTATGGCATTCCAAGTTTTAAATGATTCTTGAGAATCTTCCATTTGGCATAATGAGTTCTCTTCAATCATGGAAATTGGTTGAGAAAAATTCATTCCAATTTGGTCTAACTTCCTTGAAATTGCAGCAGCTTGATTTTCTAAAATGGTAAATGCATCAGTTTCATGAATATTGGTAACTTTAGGATTTAACCTCTCACAAAGCCATTAAAAATTATTGGTAGCCATTTCTTCAATTAAATAATAAGCCTCATGAAATGGTTTTGACATCAATGAACCTCCAGCAGCGGCATCATTAATTGATCTAAGAGATCCAACAAATCCAATATAAAAAGTTTGAATAATTAACCAATCTGGTATAACATGGTGTGGAAACATTCTTAAGAGTTCTTTAAACATTTCCTATGCTTCATAAATATATTCCCCTTCAAAATGATTAAAAGATGTAATATCATTTCTAAGATTTACAGTTTTTTATGGTGGAAAATATTTAACAAGGAAGTTTTGTGCAAAATTATCCCAAATTATGATAGATCCAGGAGCTAATGAATTCAACCACATCTTAGCTTTATCCCTGAGTGAGAATGGAAGTAACCCAAGTCTTATGTCATCATCTAATACACCATAATATTTAAATGTAGTGCACAATTCTAGAAAATTAGCAAGATGTAAATTTGGATCTTCAGTTGGTGATCCCCCAAACT
>JXCR01138135.1:33327-62373 GCA_002079205.1 Phalaenopsis hybrid cultivar
AAAAGACCAAATTTTAAAGAGGTTTTAATGGTCAGTCAACCTGAATAATATTTGAATAGGTCGGGCTGACGACATTAAACCAAGCACTTTATGGGAGGCAACCCATAGTTATCCTTATTTTTATTATGATTATAGTGTTTTTGTTTGGAATTATCGTTATTTTGCGGTAGTATTGAACTCTCCTACTCATATTTACCCTTGAATCATCATAAAAATTGGATCCATAGAGAAAATTGGAACGCATTACTAACAAAGAGAAACTGTGAAATTTTTTCCTTGGGTGCCGAAGGTGGGCTCGACTCCGCCGACAGCGGGTTTTTCCCGAGAGCCCAGACAATTAATTCTAAAGGCTCGCCGACGACGCCATTGACGCCACCAATGACGAGAATGGCGGGATGACAATTTGCGGAGATTGAAATGACAGTTTTTGGCTATTTTAGGCGAGATTTACTCCCTATAAAACTTCCAAATTTGATTCTTAAATTTGTATTACCCCAAAAATAAAGTGAAACTCCACCAAATTCATCCATATGGCTTCCAATTCCACTGAAAACCTTAGATTTTGAGTGTTTAATCGGAGAAAGTTCATTAGTTTTGAGGCGCAACGAATCTTCAATAAAGTGCTGAGAAAGAGTAGATTAATCAAAGAAAGAGAATTCGTGAATCAAGGATTGAACAATCCTTCGACAGTAATTGAAGAGACGATTGTGTGACGACGAAGGGAAGTGTTGTGCTACACTACAGTCGCTATAGTCATTTTTGTGGTGAAGGAGTTTTATGTTAATTTGCATGGAATCAACCAGGGAGTTGTCTATGTGTGAGGCAGATGGAAAACTTTTACTCCTACACGGATTAGTGAGTTATATATGATTGAGAATGTTCTTATCTGTTATTATTCCAACTTCGTCCCGACAAGAAATCTGATGAATGAAATCTACTAATATTTGACGGATGAGACTGAAAAGTGGGAAATGAGAGAAAACAGGTATATTAGTTTCTCTGCTACACTTCTAAACCCCGTTTATAAACATTGGCACTTCTTCATTTCTACAAAACTATTACCGATGATGAGGATCGGTAAAGTTACTAAAGAGTGTGTTATTCTGAAGTACTATATTCAAATGAGACTGCCGATTGATATTGGATCGATAATTGTGAAGCCTATTTTGGGCCTGATCGTTCATGGATCAACTTATGGGCTTCGACATCCTTCAACAATCTTCTTACTCTACAGTCAGTTCCAAGTATCTTATGAGAATTAAGAAAATGTATTTCTACCTTGGAAGTCTTTGGACTCAACACAGAAGTTCCCAACCAATGAAGATGGGAATGATATGACAATTATTGTGGATCAATCGTCTCAGAATTCACTTCCTATTCAACCTTTAGTTCCGGACAAGACACTAGTGATCCTTTGCAGAATCAAGAAACTAGAGAAGGAGGTACAAAATGTTATGAATGCAATTAATAATATCTCTATTTTTTTTATCATCTAGACTAAAGGATGAAAGAGCATTTTGATCACTCTGGACATATCGAAGGAAGTTTGGTACGATTGATGAGAAAAATGGGATTGATAGAAGAGGACTTTACTAAAGAATTCCTATACCGACCCTTCTATATCCTCTTCATTCATGTTCAATCGATGGGCGATATCAGGGGAGAAACAAGCACTGAATCAGAGGAGTAGTAGATTTACTTTACTACCTATATGTCTATATGTGTGATTTGATTTGAACTTATGTGTTTAATACGCTTTTGAATTTCGCTTTTAGATCTCAGTATAGTTGAGATTGAGCATAGAATGTTTGTTTTCAGCGTTTAGAGTGTTGTGGCTTGGATTGCGATGTTGAATTGATGTATTAAGGTTGAGAAAATATGAAACTTATGTGTGTCGTGTAACGTGTATTGTAACTCTTGGATTTTATATATAATTGTGATGTTTTGTGTAGTGAATGCTTATTTTAGTATATCATTTAATCACTTAAAATTTATGTCTAGAATGATTAAACGGATGTCGACGAAGCTTGAAATTGATCAAAATCACAAAAATTTGGAAATTGAACCAATTTTAAAAATCTCGCCGACAGCGCCATCGATGCCGCCGACGGCGTATTTTTCTCGAGACATGGGCTATTTAATTTAATAGAGCTTGCCGATGGTGAGATACCAAAAAAACACTTTTAACCGTAATTTTGACCAGTCAACCGTCACTATTCATCATCCCCTTCCTCCTAAAAAAATGGAATTTTTGATCTAGGGCTTAAAGACCTTGGATTTGGGGTGATTTCAAGGCTTTTAGACACCGAACCTCATCATCTCTCGGTAAGAGCTTCACTCCAACCTAAATTATTTGATTTTCACCTTGAATTTCTTCCACATTGAGGAAATCCGAAAAAATGGAGAATGTGCAGAAAATAATTGGAAGAAATTCATGGAACTTAGTTTTGAACTCTTAGAGTCACTTTTAGGAGCCATTATTTGCATATTTGAAGTATATTTTGGAATTTTTCAATAATTTTGATTAGATTGAAATGACTCTGCGACAAAAGAGGCGACTTGAGTTTGATGAGTCTCGCTTCATCAATGCAAAAGCTCAATCTAGATTTACTTCAGTATTTCAAGGGAAGAAATGTATTAAAGTTCGTATTTTTGAGAGGCTGGGAGAGAAGTTGATGAGTGATTACCGAACGAAGGTGGGAAAATTTCTGTTATACCACCAATAAGGCTGTTGTGAATATTGTGATAGAATTTTATGCTAATGCGTTCTATTTTGAGGATGAAACCGTTCGAGTAAGAGAGTTTTCTGTTGAGTTTAATGACGCCAACATTAACCCATTTTTATGAAGTCCCAGACTCCTGCATCTGTAATTATGAAACCTTCAGTACAATGGAAGGCCCGCTGAACGATGTCATTAACTTTCTCACTGATGGGAAAGGGACATGGAAGATAAAGTAGCGAGAACGGGTAAATTTTTCTGCTTCCATGTTAAATGCCACATCTAAAGCGTGACACTATTTTATTTCCTCTACGTTGTTACCAACATATCACCATAGTGAGGTAACAAGAGATAGAGCTATTCTGAATTTTTGTATTCAGAATAATCAGACTGTAAATGTGGAGAGAATTATTTATAAGGATATTTTGACCACGAGAAGGAGTGAATCAAGTGGAGGTTTGGGACATCCTGGCCTCATTTATGCACTTTGCCAACTTTCTGGAGTGGAAGCTGGAGATGATGAAGAATAGGTTTACCTTATGCAACTCATTAGTAAAGCTAATTTAAAAACGTATGAATCCAATGAAGCATGGAGATCTGAGAGTAGGAGTAAAGAACCTTCTACTAGTATACATATCCCCTCTATTAGTTATGACCTTCCTTCCTCTAGTTCCCCTACCCTTCACGATTTAATGAATGAGTTAACCTTGCAGCGGAAAAGTATAGAGAAAATAAATGAAAGAATTGTGAGATTAGAATGTAGACATGATTATGATAGTGAGTACCTACAGAGGCATTCTGACTTCGAGATAGCTTACTACGAAGCTCAAGCCCGACACTACAGAGGTGAGCCTGATGTTACTTTTCCTGAAATGCCCCCATTATACACAGTATCAACCTAATCCACCTGCTGACCAAGGAGACAAGGATATAATATGGGATTTCGATATATGATAGTGATTAATATACTTTTTTTTTGTGCATTTGTAATAGAGATAGATGTTTGTCTGTATGTACTTTCATTTTATTGTCTATTTTATTTTATGTTTGCATAAATGTTTAGTGTTGTAGTTTGAAGTATGCATGTGTAGTTATATTAGACTTTGATTAGTACTTTGTAAAATTGTATTGTGATATGTTAGTGAAATATTGTGTTTGTATAATGTTTAGTTTTGTACTAATTTCAAAATTTCATTACCTAACAACTTCTCTAATGATTTATATGTATAGAAAGCTCGTAATATTACAGACCAGTTGAAGTAAAATTTTGATAAGGAACTGCAAAAATTCCAAAATGATGAAAATGCCTAAAGTACTGAGGTATGATTTATATTTAGAATCTTTCTTTCCACCTGTATCATTCTATATTGAAAAATTTAAGTTTGGGGGAGAGAAGAAAAAGATTAACTATTATATGTTTCCAATTGAAATATTTTCAAAAATTATTAATATGATTTTTTGTAGTGAATTTAATTCAGATATCTATATTTTATAAATATTTGAATATTATGGTAGATTTAAAGGAATATTTTTGTAAGGAAAATTAATTTTGTAGATTAAGATATTTAGTATAAGAGAATAAGACTATAGTTAACTATTTAAAGTAAAGAAAACTATATTTTGAAATATTAAGAATCTTAGAAATTCATTTGAGAAGAAAAGATTGGGGCTCAAACATGTAAAAACTATGAAATACTTATAAGGCAAAGGAATGCTTTCAGTTTCAAATTTAGGGAAAGAAAAGTGAGGTTCAAAATTATTAAAGGCTATACATATATAGTAATCTTCACTTGAAAAAGAAAAAAAAGGATTGATAACAATCTCTGAAAAAAAAAGAAAAATATATATGATTAAAAGCAATCCTAATGAAAAAGAAAAAAAATATATAAGTGAAGAGATGCTTGAGGAGATGCCTAATCAAAAATTGGCTTCACTTGGACCTACCTAAAGGGAAAACCTAAATACATTCCTGAACTTATATTTATGGAATAGTATCTTTACTAGTAGTATTCTCATTAAGTTCCTAACATTTGAATATTCTAAGTGACTTGATATTACAACATATAGTCATTCTTGAAATGAATAGAAAACTAGAACTCTTAAACTTGATGACTAGATAGTCTTGTACCTACAGAGTTAATTTAATTACTTGAAATTTTTTTGAAAATCTTACTATGGTATTTACTTAAATCAAACTTATAGTATTTCTGAATTAAAACTTAACCATAGTAGATCATAACTTTTATGTAGTACTAAAATTATTTGAGGACAAGTAAAAGTTAAGTTTGGGGGATTTTGACCAAAGAAAAATATGTTGAGATTCTCAAACCTATTTTACACTTATTTTGATGATATTGGACTTTAAAGAATGATATTTTTGATGTTTTATTGCAGATATGTTGAATTATGATCATTGGAGCAAAAAGATGCAAAAAGGAGCAAATTTGGAGCAAAAAGGACCAAAATATGAAGAATTTGATCTTGGGCGCCGACGGCGTCATTGACGCCGCCGACAACGGGTTTTCCCCGAGAGTCCATAATTAAATGTTCTAGAAGGCTGCCGACAGCGCCATCGAGTCTACTGGCGGCGCCATCGAATCCGCTAACGGCGAGAACGAGGGTTCTCTCAATAGATGCATTGAATGTGCACGATTTTTTAAGGGACGCTTAGGCAACTCTTGAAAACTCTTCTACATCTTTAAGAGACATTTTGGAGGCCAAAAAGGGAAAAGTTCAGAGAGTCCGGAAAGTCCAGAGTGTGAAGATAATGTAGAGAGGTCTTCGAGAGTCCAGAGAGTGTAATTTAGGGTTAGGTATTGTGAGGAATTCTTCAAGAAATTGTAAGAGTGGAAGGAAAGTGAGAGATTTCTTCCTCCTTGCCGCTTTGAAGGAGAATTTTGTGTGCTGTAAAGCAAGGAAGAGATTTAGAGGAACTTCGAGGAGTTACTTGGGGAGGAATTCAAGATAATTTGTATTTACTTATTGTAGATTGTATGACTTTGGGTGTTGAATTGTAGATGTTAGCCCTCAGGCGAGGGGAACGTGGGAGCTCTGAAGTGAGAGCCGGTATCCTCTCAGCCTAGCCGCAGAATCAGTAACTAAGCATAGAATTAGTCAATGTTCTTTATGCCTGGACCACTAGCCGCAAAATCAGTAACCAAGCATAGGATTAGTCAATGTTCTTTATGCCTGGACCAAAGATTAGCCGCAGATTCAGTAAACAAGCGTAGGATTAGTCAATGTTCTTTATGCCAGGACCAAAGGGGCCGCAGATTCAGTAGTGTAGATGTTAGCCCTCAGGTGAGGGGAACGTGGGAGCTCCGAAGTGATAGCCGGTATCCTCCCAGCCTAGCCACAGATTCAGTAAACCAAGCGTAGGATTAGTCAATGTTATTTATGCCTGACCCAAAGGGTAAAGAATATGTATGCTCCTATTTAGCACAATATAATTTGAACCGATTCAATTTATCAATTCACTTAAATTTCTTGACAAGGAGAAAGATGCTTTCTTATATATTGAACTTCACATTTGAAACTTTATTAGCAGAATTAGTTGACTGAGAGTTTATTAAAATTACATTTTTATTTTAATTGCCTATTAGTGACAAATTATGCAATTTGAAGTTGTTGTGATTAAGTATTGATTTTCATTTTTATTTTAATTGCATATTAGTGACAAATATGCAATTTGAACTATGTTGTTGTGATTAAGTATTGATTTTCTAAATCTTAGTTCGTAGGCTCTAATTATTACCTCCCTGTGGATCGATAATTAAGTATTGATTTTTTAAATCTTAGTTTGTAGCCTCTAATATTACTCCCTGTGGGATCGACATCAATGACTCCATTAGAGTCATGTATTACTTGAGCGATACGTATACTTACGTTGATAAGTGTGACTTTGTAATTATTGAATATTTTATACACATCTTTATCAAATCAATAACTGTTGTCAAGTTATTGGCGTCGTTGCCGGGGATTTAAATCTTCTAGCATCAGTATCAAATTCTTGTATTTTTTAGCATATATAAAGTCACTGTCAAATATCTCCTGAGGATCAAGAGAAAAGAATTTTTACCAGTTCTTATGATACTTTTGCTTTTAGAAGGATGCCCTTTTGTTTATGTAATGCCCCTGCTTCATTTCAAAGATATATGATGGCAATTTTTTGTGATTTAATTAAAAAAAGGGATTGAAGTATTTATGGATGATTTTTCAGCATTTGGAATTTCATTTGACTCATGTTTAGAATATTTATCTAAAGTTCTTAAGCGCTACGAAGAAACAAATTTAGTCCTTAATTGGGGAAAATGCCAATTTATGGTAGCAGGAGGAATTGTATTAGGTCATCAAATATCAGAAAATGGTAATGAAAGTAGAATTTGCTAAAATTTCAGTGATCACTAATTTACCTTATCCAATAAATGTAAGGGAAATTAGGAGTTTTTAGGACATCCTAGATTCTACAGGCGATATATTAAAGACTTTTAAAAGATTGCTAAGTTTTTATGCCATTTACTGGAGAAAGATGTAATTTTCAATTTTGATGAGGAATGCCTAAAAGCTTTTAATTTATTAAAAGAAAATTCCACTGCACCAATTATAGTTTCACCAAATTGTAAAAAACCTTTTGATTTGATGTGTGATGCTAGTGATTATGCTATAGGTGCTATTTTAGGACAAAGATATGATAAAATGCTCAAAATAAATTACTATGTTATTAAAACTCTTAATGAAACTCAAATCAATTATACAATAACTGAAAAAGAGTTATTAGCAATAGTATATGTTTTTGATAAATTTAGATCATATTTAATTGGAACTCATTGTGTAGTGCATAAGTACTTAATGAAAAAGAAGGATGCTAAACCTAGACTTATAAGATGGATTCTTCTTTCGCAAGAATTTGATTTTGAAATAGTAGATCGAAAGGGGACTGAAAATCAAATTGCTGATCATTTGTTCTGGCTTGAGTTAGAAAAGCCACTCTATCTTGAAAAAGAAATTAATGAACATTTTCCAGATGAAAAATTGTTCACTATTAATGAGTGGTGTCTTCCGTGCTGCCGACATTGTGAACTTTATTGTTAGCGATATTATACCCTATGGAATGACATACCAACAAAAGAGGAAATTTATTTTTGAAGCTAAGACTTATTTTTGGGATGACCCATTTTTATATAAATAAGGAAATGATCTAATATCGAAGATGTGTACCATTAGAAGAAACTTACGAAATTATCCAAAAATATCATAATTCTGAATTTGGGGAACATTTTGGTGTTGATAAAATAACATACAAAATTTTACAATCTGGATTTTATTGGCCTATAATTTTTTGAGATGTTAATGCTTATATCAAAACTTGTGATAGATGTCAACGAGTAAGCAATATTTCTAGAATAAATGAGAATGCCCCTTAATTATACGCTAGAACGTTGAAATATTTGATATTTGGGGATTAGATTTCATGGGTCCATTTATACCATCTTTCAAAAAAAAAATATTTGATGTTTGGGGATTAGATTTCCTGGGACCATTTATACCATCTTTCGGAAATTTAGTCTGGGTATTAGATTTAATAGGATCATTTATACCATCTTTCAGAAATTTATATATTCTGTTAACAGTGGACTATGTATCCAAATGGATAGAAGCTGTTGTTTTACCTCGATGTGATGCTCAAAGTGTTGCAAAATTTTTGGAAACAAACATATTTTGTATATTTGGGATGCCGAGAGTTATCATTACTGATGAGGAAAGTCATTTCAGAAATTCCTTAATGGAGAAGTTATTAAAGAAATATCATATAAATCATAGGAGTGTTACTGCTTATCATCCTCAGACAAGTGGTTTGACTGAATTATCTAATCGGGAAATTAAGAGAATTATGGAAAAATTTGTGAATCCAACAAAAATGGATTGGTCAGTCAAACTTGATTATGCTTTGTGGGCTTATAAGACTGTATACAAAACTCCTATAGGAATGTCCCCATATAAACTACTATTTAGGAAAGCTTGTCACTTACCAGTTGAACTTGAGCATAAAGCATATTGGGTGATTAAAGAGTTTAATTATAATTTGAAAGATGCTGGTGAGAAAATGTTATTGTAATTCAATGAGCTTGAAGAGATAAGAAATGAATCATATGAGAGTGCCAAGATCTATAAAGAAAAGATGAAGAAGTGGCATGATCGAAGGATTCTTACTAAAAATTTGTAGTTAGGGTAACAAGTTTTGCTATATAATACAAAGTTAAGATTATCTCCAGGAAAACTTAGGTCCAGGTGGATGGGTCCATTTGTTGTGATGAAAGTTTATCCTTATGGAGATGTGGATATTAAAGATCCTAAGTCTGATAAAATATTTAAAGTTGATGGACATAGACTGAAACCTTATTTTATAGGGGATTGACATAAACTTAATTATGGAATGATGTTGGGTCAACCAGAATAAGCACTGGTTATGTTGGGCTGACGATGTAAAACCAAGCGCTTTGTAGGAGGCAACTCATAGTTATTAGTGTGTTTTTATTTTGATTGTTGTTTTGTGTGTGATTAAAAAAATTACGGTAGTATTTTTTAAACTATTATGTGTTAGTAAAGATTTTAATACTTTATTTAGTGACCAAAACATGTTAGAATAAGAATTTGGATGTTAAGTTGAATAGTGCTTAATCGAAAGTGCAACAAAATGTTCTTTTTTGCCAGAATTTGGATGTTAAGTTGACTAGTGCTTAGTGCATGAAAGTGCAACAAAAACAAAAGTAGGTGACAGTGCATGAAAGTTTATGAAAGAGCCCTTTTGATTCAAGTAAATTTGTTAGTTTGAAGGCTCGGGATCGTTACAGTGATGCGTTGCAATCACGGAAACTGATTTAGGAGAGGTGTTAGGAATCCAGGTGGAGATGTAGAGGATTTGATTGTTCGCCGACAGTGGGAATGATTCTGTTGTTTCTCTGCTGTGGCGGTTATTTCTGTTGTTAGGGAGTTCTATGCAAACCTCGTTGAGGCTGAAAATAATAGAGTCATGGTTCGAGGAAATGTTGGTACCTTTTCACCGGAGGTAATGAACTTGTTTTATCATCTGCCACCTGATACGTTATGTTTTTATGCAAATTATAGTCCGACTGAAGCGGAGTTAGACGAGATTATTTTTTACTTGACTGTTGGAAGAGGACTATGGAAGATCACTAATGAGAGGAGATTCAACTTCCCAACTCCAAAGTTATGTCCACCTTCAAAGGCCTGGCACTATTTTATTTCTGCTCGTATGCTACCAACAAATCATCTCAGTGAAGTGACCAGAGAGAGAGCGACGTTAAATTACTGTATCTAGAAAGGAAAGCTCATCAATATAGGAGCTTTAATTTATCAGACTATCATCAGTTCTGTCACTATCATTACTACTGCAGGTCTGGGATTTGCTTCGTTGATCTTTTCTTTGTGTGAGTAGGATGGAGTTAAATATGATAGCTGAGAGGAAGTTTTGTTACCTCTAAAGACCATCACTAAGGTGAATGTGAAGACTTATCCTGAGCATTCTATTTTTGGCTGAAGAGAGGACTTTCTAGGAGTTATGAAATGGAGATGTTTGATGCTTCTACATCTAGACCATCTACCTCACATGCTTCTACATCTAGAGGTGAGTCTACTGAGACCAAGAACAATTATTAAAGAGGATGATGGATCATATTAATTTTAGCACTGATAAAGTTAAAAATTTAGAGTGTTTTGTAGAGCATACTGATAAGTATAATAAGAGAAAGAGTGATTATGAAGAGAAATTCCACTCATCTCTGGAGAACCTAATTAGGGGTGACCCAGGATTGCAATTTCCTCCATATTCTCAATATCTTGATTATGAGCCTGCTGAAAAGTGGTATAATGGTGATTCAGAAGATAAGGAGTAGAATTGAGAGATTTTTATGTTTGTAATATGTGTTAGACTATGTGTTTTGGACTTAAGATTTGTGAGGTGTTGTTTATTTTTATGTTGTGGACTATGTGGTGTGGTACTGCTGCATATAAGCAGTTTCAGGATCACCTCCTCAAAAGCCAATTGAATGAATTTTTGTGTCCATGAGATATTTCCCACTTTTTTACCAAGGGTTGCTTCAAACACCTCTTCAAAAATTTGTACAAATTCATTGAATCATCAAATAACTACTTCTGGCGCTTAAACATGGGGCACCTAACACTTAGGTGTGACCCTCTGGCGCTTATGCGTCAAATCTAGGCGCTTAGGCGTCGTCCCAGTTCATTTTTGCACTTTTCTTCATTTTTACTCCAAATTTGACCCTTTTTCACTCCTTTAGCACTTTTCACACATTTGATTGTACCTAAAAGAAAAACACACAAATACCTTTTATTAAAGTGCAATATTTTAAAAATATGTATAAAAATGTGTATAAAAATACTATATATTTTAGGTGTATCAGGCATCTTGTAGAGATAACGAGGCTTTGTTCTCAACAATGTGGATCTTAACAAAGTCTTCCTCTATAAAGTCTGTTAGGTCATAGTTTTCATCATCAATGTCCTCACCTTGCTCCTCAAAAAAAGGTTTAATGTTAGCTCTAGGCTTTTCTAAGGCTCGTGATGAATATCCCCTCTTATGGCAAGCTCTGGTGTGGTTGCGGTACTGAAAATCAGAATATCAAACTTATAATACTTCCTAATATTGATCCAACAACTATAGGTCTCCATGATTTCTCTTTTGGTACTGATGTTTTAAGATGGTATGTCTTGTTGGCAACATCAGCTTGTTGGGAGGAAGCGCGGTCAGATACAACAATGAGTGTCCCCTTGTCATTACTTGTCCTCAAGGGTTTTTCACATACTGTGGCGGGTGTTACTCATGGATCCGGGTGAGACTTAATTGGTCTACACTCTGCACGCTTCAGGTAGGTAGTAGTAATATAGGTGACAGTGGCAGCGGTAGCTATACAATCTCCCAGACGGAGCTTGGCAAAACACGAGGCGGTGGTCCTTCTCCCTTTTAGGAAGACTTGTGAAATTGTCTGACAGGTTTATCCTTCTTTTGAATTTCAATTTTCATTTGAGGTGATACAATGCATCCCATCTTCTTCAGGATTCCAACGCTGAAGCAATGTTCTTTTCAAGCCAGTCTCTTAAATACAGAATGAACTCGGGTAAGAGGCATGGATTTTACCTTCTTCTTAACATGAACATTATGATGAGACGACTAGGGTAGCATAAAAAAAATACGATAAACACCTTCTTTTTCAAAAGTGGCAGACAGTGGGTGAAACATACTCTCTCTGAGGAGAGGCGAGGTCTTTAGTAATCCTGCTCCTTCTATCTGAGGAATTTCCTTACCAAGAACCATCTCTACACCTTTTTTATTCTTAGCCTTCAGGATCTTCAGGTTCTGGTTTCTTCTCTGTGACCGGATCAGCAGTATGGACAATGAATTGGACATGATTTCAAACACAGATGGCACCAAGGCAAAAGTATCAACTAACATGTCATCATAAAAAATCTTCTTTCCCTTAGATGACGAGGCAACGGGCGTAGTGATAGTAAACTTGGTGGTGGTGGTGGTGATGAATCTCTTGTCAGCGGAGACAACAGGGTTAATGACAGCAAGAATAACGGACTTAGCGAGCGTCCCTCCAACTCTTGTCTTCTTAAGCATATAGAATTCTTACTTAATTTTTAAATCAAACTCGGACGAGGGCTCTTCTACCTTGCATTAACCACCTTAATGATGACATAGGGTGCTTTTCCGAGCATCGCCTCAATTTTGTCAAAATTAGCTTTGAACTTGATCATTGACCCCAGGTGATGAGTGACCTTATCGATAGGGAGGTTGAATCCTACAACAAACAAGAAGACTAACTTTGGGGACGACATTGTCTCTATCAGTTGAAGAATTTTTTTTAGTGTCAGTGACGTCCAATGCTCTGTTTTTTGTATAATAATTTTTATTGCGAATACCGAAATTAATAAAATTGTCTCATAAACTGGTTGTTTTTTTCACAACTTATCCTTATGAATTTTTTTCTAGCTTTGTTTTATTTTTTCTTCTGGAGATTTTTTTTTTGCTTTAGATTTTGACATTTCATTTTTTTTTCTTTTGGAAGTTTTGAGTTTTGTTTCCAAGTTTTGACAACCTTTGTTTCATTTGAAATTTCAATAAAGTGATTTCAGGAGTAAAATTTAGTCTAACTTGTGATTAACAAATTAGACATAAAAGAGGAACAATGCAAAGCTAAAATATAGGACCCAATCCAAATATTGGAGATGGTCACATTCACATTAAACCAACTTTGTTCTACTATGTCTATCACTCACAACCTACTACATAAATTGGAGGGCCAACCCACCTAAGAGTTTGCAGATTCTGGAACCTCTCTATATAAGGATGATTAAATAGAAGGTTCCAAAATCAAAGGAGTAGTTGATTCTACCTACTCAAAAAGAAAATGGGAAAGGTACATCAAAGGAAGGATAATAGTCTGACTCACTAGGGAAATGGACACACTATTAATGTATGAAGATGAAACCACCTAATCACATATGGAGAGAAAAAATAGTCCCCAGCAGAGTCACCAGAATTGATCCATCAATTTTTTGTATTAAAATGTGAAAATAACTTATTTTAATATAAATAATTTTAATTTTAAAATAGAGTTTTGATTTTGAAAAATGAAACTAAATTGATATCATATATTTAATAGTTTATAACTTAAAAAAATATTACGAATAATTTTCACCTCAAAACATAAGAATATACTCGATAATAGTAAGAATAACACTCGATAATAGTCTCAATTATTCAAACTAATAAGTTTATAATATTTATTTGGTCTCTGAAATTTTCAATGGATCATTCCCCTACCTAATATAAAGATTAGATAAGGATTAATTTATATGGGTTACTAATTCTCCTATAGATGAAAGCCCCAATAGTTAATTGTATCTTAAGAAACTGAAGTCATTTAAGAAAACTTTTGATTAATATTTGGGTTTGGTCTTCAAGAATTCAAAGTTTAATTTTCATGACTGTAGAAGGTTCACTTGAATTAATGTTTGTTGTTGTTTTTATTATTATCATTATTGTTGAATAAATGGATTATACTTTGAGGTCTTAAGAATTGTTAATATTTTATCAAGTTATTTTGTTGGTCATGTGTCATAGGATTTCTGCCTAAACATATGTCTTACGTCCTTGATCCTAAGGCTTCTTTTCACATGAAAACTGTGCAGTAAGTAATAATAATAACATTTTTTATGCATTTCAATAAAATATTTGTAATCAAGTGCGACAAAAGAGAAAGTAATAACACGTACCTGTCGCCTCTGATGTCATTTTGAAGAGTTTAAAGTTATATAAGTAAAACACACAAATAAATGGGAAAATAAATAGATGTAGAGTATTCTGAGAATTAGATGTGACAAATGTTAAAACACAAACGTGCAAGTTTGCATGAAGTCATACGGTAAATATATAAATGTTGGGGCTGGACATAGATATTCATGAGTTAGGAGAGGCCTCAGCTTCAGGACTTTTTCCCTGATAATTCTTCTTGAGGGACTTTCGTAGGCAACCATCAACATCTGTGTGTATAAATTTCAATATTGGGTAGAAGCTACCTGCAAGACAATCATGGGAGGCAACCCTCAACCCAAACAAGGTGACTGACAAATGGCCATATAGAAAATATCACCCAAAATTCTTAATTTATCATGCATGTAATTAAATTAAGCTTTCATAGGTATCATTAAAATTCAAAGTTTAGCACCAAAAGAAAAGATTTTTTTTATGCACTAATTTGACCTGTCCATGTAATATAAAAGTTGGGGATGGACACACTCCCTTTTGTTGTGCTTTCCACCTTAGCCACTAATTTAACTTGTCCCGCAGTGTCTAAAGTCGAACCATTGCCTCATCGGACCTAATCTATATCATTTATTTCAAATACACGAGAATGAATGACATCCATTAATCATCCCTACAGTGTTATAACCTGAGAACCGTCCACAATCTAAGATTAAGATCTTGCTTGATTCTCAACCAAATTTTTTTCCTGCACCTTCATCTAGTCTCTTCAAAATGTTCCAAAAGAGGCAAATAGGGATTTTGAGCTTATACCTTTGACCAAGAGGTGAGGCCTCAATTGGAGTGGTGGAGAAGCTTCACGTGGATGTGGCACACCTCCTCCTAGCTCCAATTTGTACTGATGTTGAGCATATGTATGATTTAGACCCAGTGGTGGATTGAGTTTGGTCAAACACTAGATTAGAGGTTGCGAGAGAGAGTGATTTTGATTAGGGAAGTGTTTTTAGGAAATGGCGAAGCTTCTGGAAGGATAAATTCTCAGTTTTGAAGCACTTTATGTTAAAGTAATGAAGATTCTGGATTTCAAAAGAAAAAGTAGAGTTATTGTGGCAGTGGGAAGGCTTAAGAATGGTGAGGATAAGATTCACAAGGCTGTAGGAATAATTTGGAGTCAATTTGGTTTTAGCACTTCCCCATTTTTAATCGTGAGATGGTCTATTTATAATCTCAATCATGGGGCTTCCACTGACCAAGGTTTGGGGTGCAAGGTGGTGCTTTGGTGGAGGGATGGTAGGGGCAAAGTTCCAATGGGGGTGAGCCACATTGGATGGGCTCATATTTGGATTTCCTCATTTTGATGGTTCTCGGTTTTGAAATTTTTGTCGGCCATGGTGGCTTGCCAAGGTATGGGAGGTCATTTTCTGATTATAGGAGGTCAGTGGTGGAGAGTGGTGAAGCCAATTGGGTTGGAGCATGGGTAGGTGCTTTAAATTTGATCTGAAAGGGGAGAGTGTATTTTGGGTCAACCTTGGGTCAAAATGATGTAAATAGGTTTGACTAACCCATCATGATGGTTAAACCTGAGATCTAGCATGGGGGCTTGGGGGTGGGGGTAGGGGGTTAGGTCTCAATCATAGGGATTAGGGATTAATTTAGGTTCAAGTGAGTCATGAGAGTTGCTAAGTGCTTTTTAGGGGGCCTTGAAAGAGGGTCCTCCTTTAGCCATTTAAGGAGTGGTGACATGTACATGGCTAAGATGGCTCACATATGGCTTGGAAGAGGCTTCATGGCTTTCATGTGTCTTAGATAATTTTCATGGAGAAGGTTTTATATGTTTTGGGCATTTTATGAGGTGTTATCATGGAACTAAAATGAGCGAAGAAGTGGTTGAAGTTTCAAATTAGGGTGGGCCCCACCACTAGTCTTCTAGGAAGGTCAATAGGGAAGTTCTATAGCTAGAACCTAAGCTCTAGAGGAGGAGATAGACATCACCAAAATGAGGTCAACATCCATTTCTATTAGTTTGACCAACTAGCCATCACCAGTCGATCGGCTCGGTTGGCCTTTTTCATCAATTCAACAAAATGACATTCACCAACTTGATTGGCTTGATCAACCTTCTTCATCGGTTTTATCGATCGGTCACCGCTAGCCTGGTCAGCGCAATTGACTTCCTTTGTCTCTTTGATTGCTCAGTCACTCCTAGCTTGATTGTATCAATCGAATCCACTTAAAGGTTGCATATTTGCATGCTTGTTTTGTATTTCTTATATGATCACATTCATACTTTTCCCCCTGTTGTACATCTATTAGCATAGTGGGTATTTGTGCCACACTAGGGCATAATACTTCTCACCCATCTCTTGAAAACCTCATGCCACCGTGCACCACGCCTTGCATGTTTTCACTTACACTCATGCACCTTTGTATTGTTTGCCTGCATGACACCTTGCATGTCCATGTCTTGCGTGCTTACAGCTCGCACTTGAGTTTGTGTCCTTACACACACATTTTGACACTCATGTGTCTTTCGTGAGGACATCTTGCATGTCAAGCCTACCCAGTGTATGATTCTTCTGAATAAGAATTATTCACCTTTGCTTCCTGTGGCACCACGTTAAAGCATTGTAAGTTTGTCATCACATCACTTGGCACGGGTCATGCTTTCTAACCTCTAAACCCACCTAATGAGTGATTCACCTCCACTTAGGTACATGAATCTTGCCTAAACAAGTCATGCCTCTGATCCTCCAGACCCTCTTGGCACATGAGTCATATTACCCGTCTCCCATGACAGCATCCTACCTAGTCACAAACACGTTCCTGTGGATGAGGCGTGTGATTGTTTTCTTGCATGGTACACCATACTTTGTTTATGGCTATCATATGCATGTGTTTTTGTTCTCTATTAAAACAAGGTGTATTTCTTCCCTTTGGCATCCTACACCCAAGGTGTCCAAGCATAATATCACTTAAGTGGTGTGTCTTTCATGTGCAACCTTGCATTGTTGGTGTATTCATCACTAATATTTTCCACTTTATACTTTTGACAAATATTTGTTATCTTGTGATCACTCTTACTCCGACTAAGTGGTCACAACACACTAGATCACTTTGTATCAACATGTGCATTCTCTGATTGTCTTAATGATGAATCAAACTTGTTAGTTAGTGACCCCACTATCAATCATGATATGGTAGTGAGCATTGACTGCGAGGATGTTTTCATGGGCAATTCTAGCTATCACACAATGACTTGCACGTGTATATTGTATTAAGATTCCAAAGAGTATAATAGATGTCACTCAGGCTTTTTCTTTTTTAAGAATTATTTTAAAAATATAAAATTAAATTACATTTTTATTATGTGCATCCATTTTTTAAAATCTACTTGGAAACTACTTACTTTTTTAGTTTAAAACATACATAAGGTCGACATTTTAAAAGCTTTTGCTCATAAAAAAATTGCATTTAGTGACACCTAATCCTTAGATCCTTAAGATGGGGTAGTGGACGGTGACCCATCAAAACATACGCCGAGCTTTTCATCTTTGTCATGTAGCCACTTAGATGCTATAACAAAGACGCTATACGTTGGATGGTATGTTAGGTTAGAAATAGAGTGCTTGGTAGTCTTTTTGACGTTCTTGCTATTGTTCTATGCTGGTTTGGTTGCCCTAGCTAAACATATTTTTGTGTGCTGCCTTTTAAATGTTTGTCATAGTTTGAGACATGTGAACTAGTATATATAGGAGAGGTCTTCTTGCAGGTAACCATGTTTAATAGGGAGAATCATTAATATGTTAAACTAGCAAATTTTCTGCAAGTGTTTGCTTAGCTTTCCTTCCACTGGGCATGGTTCACAGCACTACATGTAGATACCTTTTTTATATTAACATGATTTTCATGTAGGTTGAGTCTTTTTTTTAGACTTTTACCATGTACTTTTAGAGTCTCCTGGACTCAAGTCTGTATTAGAAATAAGGTTTGGACATAGGTTTCGAGACACCTATCGGGCGAGACCACGTGATGAGGACGAGGGGCTCGTGTCTTATACCTTCATTCTAAATCTTTTTAATGTGTAGAATTAGGACTAGACTTGTATATGCAACATCTGGCCATCTTTTTTATATTTTTTGGGATATAATGCTGACTCAGTGGAACCCATCCTCTTATTCTTTGATTTGGATAGTTTTTCTTTACATTTCGCAGTGTGCTTGCTAGTTACTCCCTTTTTGGCTTATGGATTTTCTAGAAATCATTGTAAATAAATTTTAAGCTCTATAAGGACCTAAAATTATACATTTTCTACAAAATGTTTAATAAAAAATTGATATTAATCAAAATTTAAGATTATAATATTTCAAGATTTTCAAAAACCCGCTTTTATTTTCTTGCATGGTCTTCAGGCTGAATTTAAAATGGTTTACATTGCATAAATATCACCCAAGTCATACTAATTAGCCCTCCATATTAGGATTTGTTAACTCGTTGCATCATATTTGCATGTCATGAGAAGAAGTCCCCATGCTTCTTCAACCTGAGAAGCTCAACATAGATTTCTACTTAGGTGGTTATCTAGTGCATTTAGAGTGCTAGAGGCTTCCTTGATCTAAAAGTGGAGTAAGTCCTTTGTGAGAGTGTCTCAACTTTGTAGCCATAACTCTCTTCTCTTTTCGCTCTAGCAACCTCTTCATCATTTTGGTAGGTATAAGTCCCAACTCTACTTTCTACCTTCAGAAGGTCAAAGAATTTAGAGTTTTCTTCTCTCTATGTGTATGGCTCAACATTGAGATGCTACTATAAGATAACCACCCTTTGTGACGCCCTCTCACCAGTCTTCATTTAAATGTAAGCGTGACTCTTTTAATTAGGAGTATTCTTGGTCATCCCTCAGGATGTAATTAACCAAATAGTATATGTCCCTTTAGGAGTGCTCTTAACCCATAACAAAAACAAAAAATTGGTTATCTAGTTATGAGCAGCTTATGTAGGTAATTTCTTGTGGATATTTGGTTCAAGGTGTCTTGATCCACACCTATTTGGATGTACACACTTAATTTTTTGCATGAGGTTTATCACACATAAGTTTTCCATGATTCCTTATAAATTTATTTGTTTAGTCTCTATCTTGTTTCAATCATTTTAGATCCCTCCTTTTCTCTCAATTGTTCCAGCTATTCAAGGAAGAGGGCTCTTTGGAAATGTAAACTTGAGATGATGATTAGACAGGCTAATGACTTTGAAATTAAGAAGAACTAAAAACATACACAACTAACATCTAAACTTTAAATTATACATACAAACCACACAATTATCATCTATTACATACAAAAAATCATTTTTAATCTTGCTAAGGCTAGCTATATGAATTAATCTTTTTTTCTCTATTGTGCTCCGTTGAGTGTCATTTTTGTATGTAATTCTAATAGATTATGATCTTTTTTATACAACATAATGCCCATGTCTTATTAGGCCTACCTCTACTTTCTTAATATATGTCAAATGTAAATCATCTATAGTCTCAATAGGGTGATCTAATGGTTGATATTTAAGCTAACAAAACTATTTTAGATGACTCTCTCCAATCTTATCTCCCACTTGAGCTACACCGAGCCATTCAAAGGATATATTCATTTCACATTTTATCTCTAAGTGTAAGGCCACTCATCCATTAAGCCTTATTATATAAGGAAAACTTAATTTAATTTTATGTTTTTATTTTTCCAGGGCAACATTCTGTTCCATAAAGCATGGGAAGAATTACCTCCATCCTATCAAATTTTCCTTTAAGTCTAGGTAGGACTGTTCAATCAGACAAATAGACCCATTTCTTTCCTCCACTTTGACCAGCCAACTTGAATTCAACTAATAAAATCACCACTTAGATAAAATAATTTACTCTAAACATTAGAACCAAAATTCCAAAAATGTTCACTCATAGCAGGATTATCACATGATCGATGTTTAATACGACCAAATAATTTAAGATGACCTTCTCCAATCTTTTCATCAACATGAGAAACACCAACCATTTTTACAAAAATATTTGCTCTAAATTTTGTCTCTTAGCCACTCATTCACCTAAACATTCACATCTCATCAAAATATAACTTAATTTAATGCTTCTATTTTCAACTATAGAAGCTACACCAACCCTTTGTCATACATATCTACCACACTTAAATATATATTTTTTTCTCCAATCTTCATGCCCCATCCTAATGCACCACCCTCATTCCTATTGTTCACCCCCATCCTCATGCCCCACAATCCCTCTCTCTCCAATGCTTCATCTAACATCTAAGCCATCCATTCCATCACATAAACCTTTTTCTAGTTTGAGCCGCCCAATCTCCTTAACTCCTTTTCCCTTAAAAACACCATCTCAACATCCCTTGCTCTCCTATCAGTGACCAATAATCCCCATTCTTCTCCATTTTTTAAAAATTCTCTCCCATTTCCTCATTCCTTCCCATATTTCCTTTTGTCCATTCAATCTAAGTCGTGAGTCTCATCATCCAAGCAAAGGAGGTCTAAATTATAGTTCTAACTTGCTTTGTTTAAATATTTTCCATCGAAATTATGAATTTCTTCATGTATCTTTCATGTTAGCACATGAATTTCAAAGTTTACCATTTATTTTTAAAACTGCACATGTTTCTTATGTGTTTTATGTTAATTCTTCAAAATTCACCATGGATTTTGAAAATTACCCATGTGTTTATTAGTTTGAAGTTACCATTTTAAAACTTTACCATGTTTTTTCAAAGAATTTTTAAATTGCCAATTCAATTCAAGGGGTTTTTACAATGTGCATGTTCTATCTTAAATTCATGCATCTTTTATGCTTAAATGCTAGTACTTTTCATGTTTATATGTAATATATCATTTATGTTATTTTTTACATGATGAATCCATATGGCCTCTTGTATAAATGTGTTGTATAATATTTAAGTGATGTTAATTAGCATGTTTTCATGTTTCTTTTTCCTCAAAAAAAAAAAAAAATAGTGCATGTTCGTCATCCAAAATGAGAGAAATAAGTAGGGAACACATGAAAAAATTAGGAATTAGCCTCAATTTCACCAAAACCTTGTAATTAACTGTTGATTTTTATGTAAATTGAAAGATTTAAGATTTAAATCATCCAAGCCTTGAGGCTTTTTCCTTTGGTCGAACTTAAGATCCCCTAATTAACCTTGAAACATTGTTTAAATTCATTAATTACATCCAATTCAAGGCTAAAACATCTTAATTTTCCTAATTCATCTATAATAAGATCTACTTCCCCTTGATTAGCATAAATTGATACCTAAAAGTTAACTAGCCTAATTAAATCAATAATTACTTAAAGGAAACATAAAATAACTTATTCCTTTAATAAACGACTTAATTAAAAAATAAACTTACTAATTAAGCCATGATACACCAAAATAATCTGTTATTTTAAGTTTACATATTATGCTTATTTTTGGTGATATTACACTTTGAAAAAGAGTATTTTCATATTTTTGTTGCAGGTATATCATTTTTAGGTATTTGGAGCAAAGGTATCAAAAAAGACAAAATTTGGAGCCAAAATAGCAAATTTTGTGAATCTAGCAGGCGCCAGATTGTCTCTTGAAGCGCCACCTTGTAGAGAGTTGGCACCTGGAGCATCATATTTGGTGCCTGAAGTGTCATTTTATAGAGAGGCAGTGCCTAAAGTGCTAGAATTGGCGCTTAAAGCGCTAGAACCTAAAACTACGTGGACTTAACTTAGCGCCTGAAGTGCCTGAGGCACTGAAGAAGACTTTTTATGAATTAAGGCGGTTCGAGACAAATTTTTAACTAATTTTGAGCGTTCACCTATTTAAAATGCCCCATAGAGTGATTCAATACATCTAAACACTTTGGAAGCCTCTTTGATGAAGGGATATGTCTCTTGAATAAATAGACATGTCTTTTGGAATTAAGAAAGTTTGAATTTTAGATAGAACTTTGGAGGGAATTTTGAATTCTTTTTAGAAGGAGGTAGCCTCTAATAAAAGAGAGGGAAGTCTAAGGTTGAAAAAGAGAGTTTGCGAGAAAGAGTGGAGGCGTGTAAGGTGTGGCAAGAGAGAGAGAGAGAGATTTAGAGAGAGAAAGTCAAGGACTTTGAGATTTTCTTCAAGGGTTGTAAGAGAAGAGGGAAAGTGAGAGATTTTTTCTTCATTACATTTCCAAGAGAGAATTGAGAGTGCTTGTAAAGAGGGAAAGTGCTTAAAGGGAACCTCTAAAGATTTGTTTGGGAAGGATTGTGAGATAAGTTATGTCTTTTATCTCTTTATTTTGTAAACTTATTTTTACATATGAAATCCGTGTTTTGCTCTATCCTTCTCATGAATTCTGAGTAGACTTCTTTATCCTTCTCCCTACTTTAAATATGATTTTGCGAATAATTGATTTTGTTTTATACGATTTTAGATGTGAAAATTTTGTGATGATTTGAACTCTGATTTTCATTTACTTTTTGATTTGACCAATTTAAATGTTAAAATGTTTTGAGAAGCATATGATTTGAAAGGGCTATGATTTCTACAACATGGTGAGAGTCACATTCAATTTCATGGTTGAGGATGTTATCCACAGGGTTGAGTGCAAATACATAGAGAAATATACTTTATTGGATGCAGAATTGGAGATTTTAATGTGACAAAATAAAATCCTCATTTTGGTCCAGTTGATTGGAAACTAATGCAAGATTGTTAGCCCTCAAGTGATGGCGTAGTGTGAACTCTAGAGTAAGATTTGGTATCCTCCCAAACTAATAAAAAAATTAGGGACCAAACACTGGATTAGTCAATGTTCTTTATGCACTTGAAAGAGGGTAAAGAATATGATTTCTCCTATTTATCACAATACAATTATATATATTTTTTTAAATGATTTTAATTTCTTCACAATACATATACTCATTGTAAGGGGAAGGATGCTTTGTTAAATTTGAACACTTTGTCACATAAACTTTGTTTAGTTTATAGAATTTTACTTTTGAAGTTTAGCAATTAATTTAGTTAACTTAGTTTTTATAACTGCATTTTATTTAACATACACTCAATCACTTTAGATTCAAATTTCGCACTTAAGTTTTGTAGTTTGAATTGTGTTTTACATTATAATCTTAAGAATTTAGTCATAGCATTTCCAGCTTCCTTGTGGGATAGATATCTAGGACTCCATTAGAGCCCTTTATTAGTTGAACGATACGTATATTTGTGTTATTATTACGGGTTTAGTAGTTTAAAGATTTTAAAAGATAAAATTATTTTTAGTAAAGTTATTTTTATTTGGACTTGAATTACATATTAATAATTAGCACTGGCTTGTGTGTGTTTTATAAAATTGAAAAATATTTACAAAAACTACATAATACAAAACTGAGCATCAAGTTTTTGGTGTCATTTTTGAGGAAGTAACGGAAAGTATTGGTAAATAATTTTATAATTTAAAACATTTGATTTGAATTGAAAAATTGTTTTATGTGAATTTGAACATTTCATATTTTAGTGTGTTTTCTTATTTACTTGTTTATTATGTTTGTTTATGTGTAGTTTAAGATCTGAAAATTTAAAACCTTACGATTCAAAATTAGAAAGAACAATTAGAAAAATTTGAAAATAGAAAAAGAGATAGATAATTCTAGCGAAATGGCTTGTTACTCAAGTAATTCTGGAAATGAACAACATCAGAAACCTTTAAGAGATTATGTTAATCCTACACAAGATGAAATTCACTTGAGTATACAAAACCCTACTATAGCTGTCAATTCATTTGAGCTTAAACCTGTTATTATCCAAAAAGTACAAAACAATCAGTTTGGGGGAACACCAACAAAAAATCCTAACTTACATCTTGTTAGTTTTCAAGAATTGTGTGCTACATTTAAATATGATGGAGTGACGAATGATGTCGTCAGACTTAGACTTTTTCCTTTTTCATTAAAAGATAAAGCTAATTGTGGTTAAACTCGTTAGCACCTAGATCTATCAAAATTTGAGGAAACTTATCACAAAAATTTTTACTTAAATATTTCCCACCTTCAAAAACTACTAAGCTTAGAAATGATATTACATCTTTTTGTCAGTTTGATGGCGAATCAATTTATGAAGCTTGTGAAAGATTTAAAGATCTCCTTAGAAAGTGTGCACACCATGCGTTGCTAGATTAGTTAATAATTCAAAATTTTTATAATGGATTGGTTGGATTTCTTAGATCAATAATTGACACTGCTACTGGTGGATCATTAATGTCAAAACCATTTGATGAAGCATATTCTTTAATTGAAGAGATGGCTACTAATAATTTTCAATGGCCCTCTGAAAGGGTAAATCCAAAAAGATAGCTAGTATTCATGATTTTGATGCAATATCTATATTGGCTTGCTACATTGAAGAAGATATATCATTATGAAATGAATCATTCTCAGACGCTACCTGCACTTGAGGAAATCTCATTGGGATAAATAATAGAATCTCAATCTTCTATGAGACTTTAAATATAATAAATAATCATTCTAAGAATCCTTGTGTTACTTATTATAATCCTGGTTGAAAAAATCATCCAAATTTCAGTTGGAGTAACAATAACTCTAATGTTGTTGATCTGTAACAGGGAAACAATGTTGCAAATCTATTAGGAAACTCCAACAATTAAGGAAATCCAACTTATAAACCTTATTACCCTCCAGGTTTTAATAGTAATTTGCAGAGTAAGGAGAAGAAATTGTCAATGGAAGAATTAATATTTACAAAGGGGAAGTAAATTACAAAGTTAAGGAACTGGAATTAGAAACATGGAAAATCAGTTAGGATGTATTATTGCTGCACTTAACAATATTACCTCCAGGAACGTTGCCTAGTAAAGTTGAAGTAAATCCTAAATATTAGAACAAAGAGCAAATTAAGGTTATTCAAGTGAGAAGTGAAAAAGAATTGGAAACCAAAGTTCAAAAACAAGTAGAAGTTGAAGTTGAAAAGAAGAGGTGGAAAATGTGAAATCCGGTGAAGATTTTCATTTTGAGTCAGAATGTTATATCAAACAATGAAAATCATTGTAGAAGGACCACCACCTCCATTTCCTCAAAGATTGAAGCATAAAAATAGAGATAACCAGTTTTAAAAATTCTAGGAGATATTGAGGAAACTAACGATAAACATTCCATTTGTTGAAGCCTTGAAACAAATGTTAGGCTATGTGAAGTTCATGAAGGATATACTTAATAAGAAAATAAAGTTTGTAGACAATGAGACAATTGCACTTAGTGTGGAATGTAGCGCTATAATTGAGAAAAAGCTTCTTAAAAAACTCAAAGATCCTGGAAGTTTTACTATTTCTTGTGCTATTGGCGAAAGATTTTTCGGAAAAGCTTTATCTAATTTAGGAGTCAGTATTAATCTTATGCCTCCATCAATTTTCAGAAGGATGGGTTTATGAGATATTTCACCTACAAATGTAACTCTTCAATTATTTGATCATTCAATTACCTACCCTAAAGGAGTTATAGAAGATGTTTTGGTAAAGGTTGATAAATTTATCTTTCCTGTGGACTTTATTGTATTAAATATGGAGAAAGATAAAGAAATTCCTATGATTTTAGGAAGATCATTTCTTATCACAGGAAGAGCTTTGATAGATGTACAAAAATGATAACTAACTATGAGAGTTATTGATCATGAGGTTAAATTTAATATTGTAAAATTAATGAGATACCCTGAAAAAGAGCAAGAGATTGAATATTTCAGAATGGATATTAATGAATATTTAATCCATAAATATTTCATGAAGACATTTGAAAAAGAATATTTGGAAGATGAGGATAAAATTCAAGATGAATATATGGAAGTGAGTAATGAAGATTTGGATTATGTTCAGGAACAATTTGAACAGTTAGATCCTACAGATAATAACAAGAATTTGATTTCATCTATTGAGAAACCTCCTGAGCTAGAAATGAAAACACTTCCTACACATTTAAAGTAAGCATTTTTAGGAGATTTATCCACACTACCTGCTATTGTATCCCTAGAATTAGCTGATACACAACAACAAAAGTTGTTGGAAACTTTGAGAAGATATAAGAAAGCCTTTGGATGGACATTAGCTAATATTAAAGGAACCAGTCCTTCAGTTTGCATGCATATAATTTTATTGGAAGATCATCATGAACCAAGAGCTGATCTTCAAAGGAGATTGAACTCTTTGATAAAAGAAGTTATCAAGAAAGAAATTTTAAAATAATTAGATGCTGGAATAATATGTCATATTTCAGACAGTGCTTGGGTTGTCAAATTCACTGTGTTCCAAAGAAAGGAGGTGTGGCTGTCGTGACAAATGAGAATAATGAATTAATACCAACAAGAAAAGTCACTAGATGGTGAATCTGCATATATTATAGAAAATTAAATTCGACCACCAATAAGGATCACTTTCCTTTACCATTTTTGGACCAGATGTTGGATAGACTGGCTGGGCACTGATATTTTTGCTTTTTAGATGGATATACTAGTTATCATCAAATACCTATTACTCCAAAGGATCAAGAGAAAACAATGTTTGCTATTCCTTATGGAACTTTTGATTTTTGGTGAATGCACTTTGGAATATGTAATGCACCTGCAACATTTCAAAGATGTACGGTGTCAATTTTCAGTGATTTAATTGAAAAAATGATCGAAGTTTTTATGGGATTTTTCTGTGTTTGGAAATTCATTTGAAACATGTCTAAATCATTTAGAGAAAGTTCTAAAATGATGTGAAAAGATGAATCTAGTGCTAAACTGGGAAAAATGTCAATTCATGGTTGCAGGAGAATTGTACTTGGGCATAAATTTTCAGGAAATGATATGGAAGTAGATCCTGTAAAACTACATGTTATAATTAGCCTACTACTGTAAAAAGAGTTAGGAGTTTCTTAGGACATGTTCGATCTTACAGATGATATAGTAAAACTTTTTCAAAAATTACAAGCCTTTATGCCAACTTCTGGAAAAAGATACAAAATTTGATCTTTAGCAAGAGTGCCTTGAAGCCTTTGAAACATTGAAGGAAAAATAGATCGCTGCTCCTACAATTTTTTCACCTGATTGGGAGAAACTTTTTGAAATGTGTGATGCAAGTGATTATGCAATTAGAGCTATTTTAGGGCAAAGATATGACAAAATTTTTAAAGTTATATACTATGTTAGTAAGACTCTTAATGATGCTCAAATTAACTACACCACTACTAAAAGAAAATTATTAGCAGTTATATATGATTTTTATAAGTTTAAGTTATATCTAATTAGAGCTAAAAGTGTTGTGCATACGAACCACTCAGCTATTAAATATCTAATGCAAAAGAAGGATGTGAAACTAAGATTAATTAGATGGGTAATTCTGATACAAGAGTTTGATTTTGTGGTAGTCAATAGGAAATGGACTGATAATCAAATTCTTGATCATCTATCTAGACTGGAAAAAGAATAAACACTTGATTTAGAAAAAGAAATTAATGAAACTTTTCTTGATGAACAACTTTATGTTGTTAAAGGATGGAAAATATTGTGGTATGCTGATATTGTGAACTATATTGTTAGTGGTATTTTATCATATAGACTGACAAGACAATAAGAAAATAAATTCATTTATGATGCAAAATCTTACTTTTGGGATGATCCATATTTATATAAATAATGCAAAAAAATTATTTATGAGAAGATGTGTGTTTTATAAAGAAATTCAAGAAATTATCCATAAATGTCATGATTCTGAATTTGGAGGTCATTTTGGGAATGATAGAACTGTTCATTAAATTTTACAATCTAGATTTTATTGGCCTACTCTATATAGAGATGCTAATATATATCTATATAAACATGTGATTGGTGTCAAATAATAGGCAATATTTCAAAAAGAAATGAAATGCCACTAAATTTTAACTTGGAAGTAGAAATTTTTTATGCATGGGAATTGGATTTTATGGGACCATTTATACCTTCATTTGGAAATGTATATATATTGATTGCAGTGGATTACGTGTCAAAATGGATTGAAGCAATCTCTTTACCTCAATGTGATGCTCGTAGTGTTTCAAAATTGTTAATCAAAAATATTTTTTACAAGATATGGAATACCGAGAATAATAATTACTGATGGACGATCTCATTTTAGGAATGCAAGATATGCTAGATTGGTGGAAATATATAATATTATGCATAGGATTGCAACTTCTTATCATCTATACCTAGTGGTTTAGCAGAAGTATCTAATCATGAAATCAAAAGAATTTTGAAAACAATTGTGAATCCTATAAAGTAGATTGGTTTACTAGATTAGATACTACATTATGGGCTTGGGCTTACATGACAACTTATAAGACACCTTTAGGAATGTCCCCGTAAAGATTAATTTTTTGGAAGACTTATCACTTACCAGTAAAATTGGAGTATAAAGTTTATTGGGCTATTAAAGAATTCAATTTCAGTTTAAAAGACGTTGGTGGGAAAAGATTATTGCAATTGAATGAGCTTGAAGAAATTAGGAATGAATCTAATGATAATGCTAGGATATTTAAGGAGAAAATGAAAGAATGACATGATTGGAAGATAATAAAATAAGAATTTGAGCATGAACAGGAAGTTTTATTATACAATACAAGCTTGAAATTATTTTCTGGAAAACTAAAGTTTAAGTGGAACGAGTCATTCAAAATTGTAAAAGTCTATCCCTATGTAGGTGTTAATATTGAAGATCTCAAGACTGAAAAGATATTTAAAGTAAACGAACACAGACTAAAACCATATTTTAATGGTCAAAGACCAATTTTTAAAGAAATTTTAATGTTGGGTCACCTAAAGAAAAAATTGGGAACGTCGGGCTGACGACATTAAACAAAACCCTTTGTGGGAGGCAACCTATATTTATCATTGTTTGTTTTGCTTATCTATTTTTTTTGGAGTGTTATATATATATATATATATATATATATATATATATATATATATATATATATATATA
>JXCR01138136.1:9178-51997 GCA_002079205.1 Phalaenopsis hybrid cultivar
TATCAAACCCACAGGAAAAATTAGCAATTTGCACTATTGAACAAGAAACTTTTTATTTTAAAAAGATAATTACTTAAACTATAGATATTTTTATAGTAATTAAAATTCAAATATGTTTGGTATTTTTGATAGTTTGACAAAATACTAACAACTTCTAAAGATAACTTGAGTTTATGTAAAGTAAAGCACTGAATATGAAAATATATTTCTCCTCATTATGAATCAGTAATAAGTATAAGATATTGTTGTGGAAGTAGGTAAATTGTGTTATGCCAAATAGGAGCAATATATTCTTTACCCTTACTGGAGATGCTATCAAGAACATTGGCTAATTTAAAGTTGAAATAGTTCTGAATACTGGCTAGGCAGGGAAGATACTAGCTCTCACTCTAGATTTCCCTCGATTCTATCCACCTCGGGGCTAATATCTCGTATCATAACCTAAAACAATAAACTAAGTTGGGGGCTTTAACCTGTCACTTTAAAGTCCTCTAACTCTACACACTTCATAGATTATTTTTTGATTTATTTGCACTAAATAATATGAATTACATTCTCATTCATACAACATCATGTGATTCTTTCTAATTGTTAACTGAGACAATACCAGCCCGGTTCTTACATGTTCTCATAACAAATTTAAACATCTAGATGGGCTAGATGAAGAAGTAAATGAAGTGCATGGAACTAAATCATCACAACTTCTTCCAACATTAAAGATTAATACTCTCCACAACTTCCATCCAAAACTTTAATTACTTATAATTTTAAGGAGAAAGATAAAAAAACTACTCAAAATTCATGGAGAAAACAAACCACACTTTAGCTTAAAAGTAGAAATCATTATCAAACCAACAAGAAGTCTCAATTAAAATAAAAAATAGTTCAAAAACAAAGATAAAAACTTATCTCACATCCTTTACCAAACTCTTGAAGTTCCTTTGAATCTCTTCTCTGTTACAACACTCTTAACACTCAAAATAAAACTAAATACAAAAAGGATAAAGTAAATTTGTGGTGCTTGAAAATCTCTCCAAACTATCTCTAGAACTTCTCAGAACTCCCCCTTTATAACACTTTTCAAGATCTTCAAGCACACTTCAAAAAGACTCAACTTCTTTTATAATTCTCCAAGACGTGCATTGGTAACTCTTCAAAATATGTCTAAATTTGATGAATTCTTCAAAGGATGCCTCCTTTCACAGGTCTTCTAACCATATTTTCATTTCCAGTGGTCATAATCACCTCTTTAGCCAATAGTGCCTAAAATGTCCCTTCAAAATTTGGCGAAATGAAGTAAACCGTCACATAACTGCCTCTGGTGCTTAGGCGTGGCCTTATTTGTTTCATCAGCGCTTAAGCGCTGGATCTGACACTTAGGCACCAAAACACTTTAGCACAATTTTCATATTTTTGCTCCAAATTTGATCATTTTTCACTCTTTTTAGCATTTTCACCTTTTTACTTGTACCTGAAAGAAAAATACACAAATACCTTCTAGTAAAGCACAATGTCTCAAAAATAGGTATAAAAATATGTCTAAAAATACTTTATATTTTAGGTGTATTAAAATCCCCCAAACTTAAAATGTTACTTGACGTCAAGTGACACTTCAATCTCTAAGAACTAAATAAGTATGATATGTATATGAGTTTCTTTAGGAGTTACTAAAATTTAGATTTAGAAATATAGTATTCAATTTTAAAAAAATACTAAGTAAATGAGATCAACATAAAGTTTAAAAATTTTTAAAGTTAAGAAATATGAAAATGTGAGTTCCTTTCTAATTCAGAAATATTGTCGATTTTCCAAATTTATAATTTAGTCCTTCTATTATATCCACCTAAAAATTTTTATTAAAAATAATTTTACTTACCATATTATATACATAAGCTTAAGATTTTCTCAAGTCTCATGCCTTAGTTTTTTTCTTTTTCTTTTTCATGCAAGGATTACTATATATGGATATGCCTTTAATGGTTTTGAATTCCACTTCTCCTTTCCTAAAGTAAAGTCCTGATATAAGTCTTTTACTTAAGTATATAATAATAGCTTTGAAAATTATTTTTATTAAAAGAATTTTAAGTATTTAAAATAAAAGTCTAAATTTCTAAATTTTTCAAAAATACAATTTTACTTAGTAAAGATAGTTACACTATTTTAGCATTTTCTACATTAAAAATTTTTAACTAAAAGTTTTTCTTCATTACTCATAATCTTAACTAAATTTTCTTACTCATTTCTATAATTAAAATTTACTTCCCTAATATAACTTCATATACATGATCATTTTTCTTTTCAAATCAAATTCACTTGTAGCACATTTGAGAACAAATAAAATTCAAGTTTTGAAAATATTTTTCATTCCCCCAAACTTAAAATTTTAACAAGATTAAACACTTTAGCAGCAGATATATATAAGAAGAAATGAAAATTGAAATAACATGCTTACAAGAATTTTTATACCCTAATTATACAAATATAAAACTAAAAATAGGAGTAAAATTAATTTTGAATCAATTTTCTATCATTTTCATTTCACTTCAACATATAGAGATTCAATAGACTTCTAAGTAGTGGGTACAAACATAAAAACAAACTAACCCACTAACTTTGATTTCCAGTCTCAACATAAAAACAAACACACTAACAAGATAAAAGAAAAATACAGGGCAGCAATTTTCTGAGTTTAAAATTTAAAATTAAAGTTAGCAAGATTTTCAACTTTTCAAAAGATATAGAATCAAGTTCAATATTTAACTAACTAACCCGGTACTTTAACTCACACCAATAATCATTACCGTAGAATTTTAAAACAAAATTCCAACAAACACAAACATCACAATAATAATTAAACAGAAGTTCAACACATCACATAGTTTAAATAGGTACACAAACGCAAATATGGCAAGTTCAAACTTACGTAGTCCATCACATATTACAAATATAAAAATAAATCAGTCCTACTCCTCATCATCATCAGAATTACTGCTATTCCAGATATCTGTAGGCTCATAATCAGGGTATCTAGGATATGGAGGAAATTGCACTCCTTGGTTACCAATAATGAGGTTTTCTAGAGCTGAATGAAATTTCTCTTTAGAATTACTTTTCTTTCTATTATACCCATCAATATGATCTGCAAAGCTTTCTAAATTTTGTACCTTATATGCTGTATAATTGAAATTGTCCACATCCTCTGTAATAATTGATTTTGAGTTTCAGTAGACTCACCTCTAGAAGTAGAAGCTTTCGAGGTAGATGGCCTAGATGTAGAAGCAACACACATTGCCATTCCATAACTCATAAAAATTCTCCTCTCCAACCAAAAATAGAATGCTCAAAATACGATTTCATATTTACACTTCTAATTGGCCTTAGAGGCAACAACACTTCCTCCCAGCTATCATATCTCACTCCAGCCTGCTCACGCAAAGAAAAAATTAAGTAAGCAACTCCCAAACTTGCAGTAGTAGCGGTAGTGGCAGAACTGATGATAGTCAGATAGATCAAAACTCCAATATTGATTAGCTTACCTTTCTAAATAGAATAGTTCAATGTTGCTCTTTCTTTGGTAACTTCACTGAGATGATTCGTTAGAAACAGACGAGCTGAAATAAAGTAGTGTCATGACTTCAAAGGGGCACTTAACTTTGAGGTGGAAAAGTTGCCTCTTCTCTCATTTGTGATTTTACAAAGTCCCCTTCCAACAGTCAAATAGGAAATAATCTCGTTCAATTCTATCCAAGTAGGACTATAGTTCACATAAAACACAAAGTATCAGGTGGTAGATGGTAAAACATATTGATTACCTCAGGTGAAAAAGGTACCAATTTTCCTCTAACCATGACTCAACCATCTTCAGCCTCATGAAGGTTTGCATAAAACTATAAAAATAACTCCCAGAGTAGAAAAACAACATAATTGTTCCCTTTGTCGGTGAACGATTAAATCTTCTACGGATCCACCTGGATTTTTGAAACATCGCTCCTAGATAAGTTTTCGTGATTGCAGAGCATCACTATACCTATCTTGAGCTTACAAACTCACAAACTTGCTCGAATCAAGGTGGCTTTTTCCTTTACTCCTCTTCATTCTTGGCGCCATTCTATAAATTTCATAAAATTCCACAATAACTTCAAAACTCAAGTCTAATCTACAAAACTTAACTTCTATAAGCATAAACTACACTTTCTATGCAATTTCCATAGATTTTACACACTTTTCACCATAAATAGTGATTTATGGGCTCTTCTAAATGTACTCAAAATACATGGTGAAAATCTGAAATTTATACATAGAAGTGAAGCTCTTACCACAAGAAATCCAAATCTAGTAAATTTTGCTCAATTCCACCAAGAAATCTCAAAGAAAAGGCTTGTCCTAAACTCCACAATCGCGAACTTGAGAGGTTGAAGGTGTCAATGAGAGTAAAAATGGCAATTTTTTGTGTTATTTTTAACTTTTAACCGTTCGCAAATCGGTTTTCGTAAACCGGCGCTTAAGCGCGGATTAGTGGCGCTTAGGCGCCTGCCTCTTTGGTCACATTGCGCTTAAGCACGAGAATGGGGCGCTTAGGCACCCGTGCAATATTTTTGAACTTAAGTAAAATGCACTATAAGCCTAAGTATATCACCCCTAAATGGTCTTATAACACTTAAATGACTATTTTCCTCTCCCTTAACTCTCCTTTTTCTCAAAATTCTCCAATATAACTAATTTGATTCGTGTTTAAAAATATCACAAATTTTCACAAAAACAAACACTTATATTCATTTACAAACTAGTACAAGTACATATAACACTTAATTATCACTCTAAATATCCTCAGATGAGAAAATCTTCTAAATACAAACACTAAACAAACTAACATAAACTCCAAAAACAGTATTTAACACTTAACACATTAAACAACGACTCCTAACAAACAAACTTTAACATTGAAATTAATTTCATTCTTCATTTTTTGGGACAAATTCTGGTCTTTCATTAGTCTCTCCTTGGGCATTCAGAATATAAATTTGATAAAACGGACAGTGGTGATGAGCTTTGATACTATCTTCTTCAATCCATTTCTGCTTAAGATACATCGCCTTATCCACTTCCTCTATATAATTAGTATGGCTAAATTGCATTTTCAATTGCCATCGAATATACTCAAGATGTGCATGAATCTCAATTACCTTTATCTCAAGTAAAGTCATGCTAGTCTCAATTTTGTTGATCTTTTTTTATATTCCTTCAATACTAACGGCTAAAAAACCGTTATACATCTCTTGTGTACTTTGACTAATGAATTTCTTCCTCATGATCTCTTCCTTCTTTTTCAAATCCATCTCCCATGAAAACAACTTCTCAAAATCTCTCTTTGTCTTAGAATTTTAGGGCTAAAAATGATCTGGGTTGAATTCTTTCACAAAACCCTTTTATTTATAAGCCTAAATCCTTTAGTAACTTCTAGGCACATCCTAGAACTGCCTTGGCACGTTTTAGTCAACCAATTGGTGGCTAAACCTTCTAGAATATGAATTTTGCACATGGTTTTTAATTCCCACGCTTAAGCACCGAATATTAGTGCTTAATTTTCAGTGCTCAATTTGACACTAGCCAACTTAACGTCCAAATTCTCATTTTAGCATGTCTAGATCACTAAATAAAGTCTTAAAATCAATATTAACACATAATAAACTAAAAAATACTACCCTAAATTTTCTTAATCACACACAAAAACATTCAATGTAAAACTCACTAATAACTATGGGTTGCCTCCCACAAAGCACTTAGTTTAACGTCGTTAACCCGTCGTAACCAGTGCTAATTCTAGTTGACCCAACATCATTTGATCATTAAATTTATGCTGATTTCCTACTAAATAATGTTTTAGTCTATGAACATTCACTTTAAATACTTTCTCCGTTTTAGGATCTTTAATCTCCACAGCTCCAAAAGGTTAAACTTTTATCACAACAAATGGGTCCATCCACCCAGACTTAAGTTTGTCTGGAAATAGCCTTAAACTTGCATTATATAGCAATACTTGCAGCCTTGGCTGAAAATTTTTAATAACAATCCTTCGATCATGCCACATATTTATCTTTTCTTCATAAATCTTAGCACTCTCGTAAGATTCATTCTTTATCTCTTCAATCTCATTTAATTGTAATAATCTTTTCTCACCAGCATTTTTTAAATTATAATGGAACTCTTTAATCACCTAATATGCTTTATGCTCAAGTTTAATTGGTAAGTGACAAGCTTTCCTAAATATTAGCCTATATGGGGACATTCCTATAGGAGTTATGTATATAAGCCCACAAAACATAGTCAAGTTTGACTGACCAATCCATTTTTGTTGGATTCACAAATTTTTTCCATAGTTCTTTTAATTTCCCAATTGGATAATTCAACTAAACCACTTATCTGAGAATGATAAGCAGTAACAATTCTATCGTTTATATGATATTTCTTTATTAATTTTTCCATTATGACATTTCTGAAATGACTTCCCCCATGAGTTATGATAACTCTCGACATCCCATATTTATAAAATATGTTCGATTTCAAAAAATTTTCAACACTTTGAGCATCACATCGAGTTAAAGAAAAAACTTTTATCCATTTGGATGCATAGTCCACTCCTAACAGTATATATAAATTTCTGAAAAATGGTATAAATTGTCCCATGAAATCTAATCCCCAAACATCAAATATTTCAACTTCTAGCTTATAATTTAGGAGCATCTCATTTCTTCCATAAATATTACCTACTCGTTGACATCTATCACAAGTTTTAATATAAGCTTTAACATCTCTAAAAATAGTAGGCCAACAGAATCTAGATTGTAAAATTTAATATTTTATTTTATCAACACCAAAATATCCCCCAAAATCAAAATTATGACATTTTTGGATAATTTCGTAAGTTTCTTCTAAAGGTACACATCTTCGAATAATCAGGTCCTTTCTTTTTTTATATAAAAATGGGTCATCCCAAAAATAAGTCTTAGCTTCAAAAATAAATTTCCTCTTATGTTGGTATGTCATTTCATAAGGTATGATATCACTAAAAAGAAAGTTCACAATGACGACATACCACAAAACACGCCACTCATTAATATTGAACAGTTTTCATCTAGAAAATGTTCATTAATTACTTTTTTCAAAACAGAGTGGTTTTTCTAACTCAAGCCTAGACAAATGATCAGCAATTTGATTTTCAGTTCCCTTCCGATCTACTATTTCAAAGTCAAATTCTTGCAAAAGAAGAATCCATCTTATAAGACTAGATTTAACATCCTTCTTTTTCATTAAATACTTAATAGCAGAATGATCTGTATGCACTACTCAACGATTCTCATATAAATATGATATAAATTTATCAATAGCATATACTATTGCTAATAACTTTTTTTTAGTTGTTATATAATTAATTTGGGTTTCATTAAGAGTTTTACTAACATAGTAAATTACTTTGAAAATGTTATCATATCTTTGTCCTAAAACAGCTCCAATAGCATAATCACTAACATCACACATCAATTCAAAAGATTTTCCCCTATTTGATGAAACTATGATCGGTGTAGTGACTAATTTTTCTCTAATAACTTAAAAGCTTTTAGGCACTCTTCATAAAAATTGAAATTACATCTTTCTCCAGTAAATGACATAAAGGCTTAGCAATTTTGAAAAGACTTTATTATATCGCTTGTAGAATCCAGCATGTCCAAAAAAACTTTTAATTTTCCTTACATTTGTTGGAAAAGGTAAATTGACGATCACTTGAATTTTAGCATGATCTACTTCCATACCATTTTCTGATATTTTATGTCCTAGTACAATTTCTCCTGCTACCATGAATTGACATTTTTCCTAATTATAGACTAAATTTGTTTCTTCACAACGGTTAAGAACTTTGATAAATGTTTTAAACATGAGTCAAATGAAGTTCAAAATACTAAAAAATCATCCTAAACACTTCAATTTCTTTTTCAATTAAATCACAAAAAATTGTCATTATACATATTTGAAATGTAGCAGGGGCATTACATAAACCAAAGGGCATTCTTCTAAAAGCAAATATACCATAAGGACTTGTAAAAGTTATTTTCTCTTGATCCTCAAGAGTTATTTGTATTTGGTGATAACCAACATATCCATTCAGAAAATAAAAGTATTTATGCCTAGCTAGTCTATCCAACATTTGATCTACAAAGGGTAGTGGAAAATGATCTTTCATAGTGGCAAGACTTAATTTTTTATAGTCAATGCATATTCACCTCCCTGTGACTTATCTAGTAGGTATTAACTCATTATGTTTATTCATAGTCCCAGTTACTCCTCCTTTCTTAAAAATGCAGTGAATTGGACTAACCCATGCACTATCCAAATAGGGTAGATAATTCCAACATCTAACCACTTCAAAATTTCTTTCTTTACTACTTCTTTCATTACAAGATTCAATCTCCTTTGAGGAACAGCCTTGGGTTTACAATTCTCGTCCATATGAATTCTATGTATACAAATTTACGGACTGATTCCTTTAATATCAGTTATTGTCCATCCAAAGGCTTTCTTAAAATTTTTTAAAATTTTCATCAATCTTTCTTCTTCTTTATCGTTAACTTTGAAGAAATTATAACTGGTAAAGTAGAGAAATCTCCTAAAAAGACATATTTTAAATGATCAGAAAGTAATTTCAACTCAAGGTCTGGAATTTTTCTATTGATGGAAAGAATGATTTATCGTTTTCTATCGTGTCCAGTGTCCAAAATTTCAAAACTTTCTCGAAAATAGTTTGAATCTTCCTTAAAAAGATCTTCACATTGATCTAATTCCTCTTCTTGCTCGTGTACCAAATCTTTTACTTGAGATTTCTCTTCATAATTAGTTTTGAAATGTCATTCACTCAGATATATTATAACATCCATTCTATAGCATTCATCATCTTTACCTTTTGCATGACTTCATTGATCATGAAATGTTAAAAGTAATAGTTTGATCATTAACGCAAACTATTAATTCTCCTTTCTGCACATCTATCATTGCTCTTTTTATGGCTAGGAAAGGTCTCCCCGAAATGATTAGTATCTCTTTATCTTTCTCTATATCTAGCACAATGAAATCAACAAGAAAGATAAATTGATCCACTTTCACTATGACATCTTCGTAGCACAATGAAATCAACAGGAAAAATAAATTGATCCACTTTCACTAGGACATCTTCTATAAACCTCCTTTAGGGGTAAGTTATCGAACAATCTACTAAATCCAGAGTTACAGTAGTAGGGGTTATTTCTCCTAATTCTAATCTTTTAACTATTGATAATGACATAAGGTTAATGCTTGCACCTAAATCACATAAAGCTTTCTCATAAAATTTGTCTCCTATTGCACATGGAATTGTAAAGCTACCAGGATTTTCAAGCTTTTCAAAAAGCTTCTTCTGAATAATTACACTGCACTCCTCACTAAGTGCAACTATCTCATTATCTTCAAACTTCCTTTTCTTGTTGAGAATATCCTTCATAAACTTTACATAGCTTGGCATTTGTTCTAAGGCTTCAATAAATGGAATATTAATTGTAAGCTTCTTAAACATTTTCAGAAATTTTGAAAGCTGCTTATCCAACTTCTGTTGACGAAGTCTCTCAGGAAATGGAGGTGGTGGTTTTTTTAAGTTAACTTTAAGTGGAGAAATCAGTCTTTCAGAATCTTTTTCAGCGTCTTCTTTTGATTCTTCAATTTCTTCTCTCTACTTCAATTTCTTTTTGAACCCTACCTTCCAACTCTCTTTCGCTTCTAAGTTGAATGGCTTTCACTTGCTCTTTATTATGGTATTTAACATTTGTTTCAGTATTACTAGGAAGTGTTTCTTGGGATCTATTACTTAATGAATTTGCGATTTATCCAAGTTGATTCTCAATATTTCTAATTGTATCTCCTTGACTTTGTAACTGATTTCTCATTTGTAACATAACTTTTTCTATAGACAACTTCTTCTCCTTATATTGTGTATTACTGTTAAAACTTGGAGGATAAGTAGATCTATAACTATTATTCCATTGTTTGTTCCAGGTTCCCAATGGGTTTACTTGATTGTTCCCCCATTGCTGATTATTACCACCCGTTTCTTCCAACCTGGGTTATAATAATTTGAATATGGGTTATTCTGCTTATTATTTATAGCATTCAAAGTTTCTAATGATGCTTGAGAATCTACCATTTGGCCTAATTAATTCTTTTCAATCATAAATATTAGTTTAGAAAAATTCATTCTAAATTGGTCTAACTTCCTTGAAATTGCAGCAACTTAATTTGCTAACATAGTAAATGAATCAGATTCATGAATATTGGCTACTTTCTTAAAATTCACCCTCTCAGAAGGCCATTTAAATTTATTGGTATTCATTTGCTTAGTTAAAGCATAAGCGTCATAAAATGGTTGGACATCAATGAACAACCAGCAGCGGCATCGATAATAGATCTAAGAGATCCAGCTAATCTATTATAAAAAGTTTGAATATTAACCAATCTGGTATAGCATGGTGTGGACACTTTCTTAAGTGTTCTTTAAATTTTTCCCATTCTTCATAAATAGATTCCCCTTCAAACTGATTAAAAGATGTAATATCATTTCTAAGCTTCACAGTTTTTGATGGTAGAAAATATTTAACAAGGAATTTTTGTGCTAAATTACCCAAGTTCTGATAGATCCAGATGCTAACGAATTCAGCCACATCTAAGCTTTATCCCTCAATGATAAAGGAAATAACCTAAGTCTTATGAAATCATCTGATACACCATCGTATTTAAATGTAGCACACAATTCTAGAAAATTGGCAAGATGTAAATCTTCAGTTGATGATCTCCCAAACTGATTATTTGATACCATTTGGATAATAACAGATTTAATTTCAAATGAATTAGCTACTACAGTAGGTTTTTGAATACTACAATAAAGTTCATCTACCTTAGGGTTGGCATAATCTCGTAAATGTCTATATTCTTTGTGAATTTCAGCATTTTGATCATTTTGGTTTGTCATTTCTATAAAATTTTTTTAGATTTTTCAAAATTTTTTTTTTTACTTTTTCTGATTTTCTTAACAATTCATTATAATTCAGAATCATAGAGCACTAGTCCTTCAGAACCTGAACTACACATACACAAACATAAAAATAAAAATAAAAATAAAATACAACAAAACACAGACAAAATAAAATACTACAATAACTTTTAATGTTTAAATAAGAATTTCTAAAATAGAAATTTGCTTTTAATCAATTATCTTTTGATTTTTCCCCAGCAACGGTACCAAAATTTTGATTGCGTTACTGCTTATATGCAACTATATAACAATGTCGTTGATGATATTTTCACTTATGTTTCATTACTTTGCAACAGAACCAAAAACTTGATCCTGGATAAGATAAGAATTTAACATTTTAATTTATTCATATATTGGGATACTACGCAAGTATACATATCCTTATCAAGTAATATAAGACTTTATGGTTAAGACCTGAATATCAAACCCACAAGAAAAATTAGCAATATACATTATTGAACAACAAACATTCTATTTTAAAAAGACAATTACTTAAATTATAAATATTTTTATAGTAATTAAAATTCAAATCTTTTTAATATTTTTGATACTTTGACAAAATAGTAACAACTTCTAAAGATAACTTGAGTTTATGTAAAGAAAAGAACTCAATATGAAAATAACTTTCCCGTCATCATGAATCAGTAATAAGTATAGGAATTTTGTTGTGAAAGTATGCAAATTGTGTTGCACAAAATAGAAGCAATAATATTTTGTACCCTTACTAGAGATATTATAAAGAATATTGGCTAATTTAAAGTTTGAATAGTTCTGAAGACCGGCTAGGCAGGGAATATACTAGCTCTCACTCTAGAGTTCCCTTAATTCCCTCCACCTGGGGGCTAACATTTCATATTAGAACCTAAATTAATAAACCAAGTTGAGGGCTTTAACCTATCACTTTAAAGTCCTCTAACTCTACACAAAGATAATTTCCCTATTTATTTGCACTAAATCATATGAATTACATTCTCATTCTTACATGTTCTCACAAAAAATTTTAACATCTAGATGGGCCAGATCAAGAAGTAAATGAAGTGCGTGGAATTAAATCATCACAAATTCTTCCAGCATTAAAAATTAATACTCTCCACAACTTTCATCCAAAACTTTAATTACTTATCATTTTAAGGAGAAAGATAAAGAAAACTACTCAGAATACATGGAGAAAATAAAACCACACTTTAGTTTAAAAGTAAAAATTATTATCAAACGAACAAGAATTCTCAATTAAAACCAAAAGTAGTTCAAAGAAAAAGATAAAAACTTATCTCAAATCCTCCACCAAACTCTTGAAGTTTCTTTAAATCTCCTCTTTTACAACACTCTTAACTCTCAAATTAAAACTAAATGTAAATTTGTGGTGCTTGAAAATCTCTCCAAACAATCTCTAGAACTTCTCAGAACTCCCCCTTTCCAATACATTTTAGGACCTTCAAGCACACTTCAAAAAGACTCAACTTCCTTCTTTTATAAATCTCCAAGAGGTGCCTTGGTAACTCTTCAAAATGTGTCTAAATTTGATGAATTCTTTAAAGGATGCCTCCTTTCACAAATCTTCTAACCATATTTTTGTTTCTAGTGGTCATAACCACCCTCTTTAGCTAATAGGTGCCTCAAATGTCCCTTCAAAATTTGGCAAAATGAAGTATACTATCACATAACTACCTCTCGTGCTTAAGCGCGGGGCCCTTGGCGCTTTGTCGCGACCTTCTCGTTTTCACAGGTGCTTAAGCATCGGGTTTGACGCTTAGGCTTTAAAACACTTTTGTTTCACATTTTTGCTCCAAATTTGATCCTTTTTCACTTTTTTTAGCATTTTTCACTTTTTTACTTTTACCTGAAAGAAAAACACATTAATGTATTCCATTAAAGCGCAATATCTCAAAAAAAAAGTATAAAAATGTGTCTAAAAACACTATATGTTTTAGGTGTACCAAAGCCCTAAATGATAAAATTGGTAAGAGTGAACATTTAAGTAACAACATCTCTAAATGTGCGGTCAAACAGTAACATTGTTCACGAAGTCACCAAGGTTTTTCTCAGATCCATGACATCCTCTATCTTTCATACTTTTGCCTTCTAAATATAATTGTTCTTAACTGAGCCACTCCCATTTGATTTTCAATGTCCAACCATGAATACCTAATTTTGAATTATTGAAGACAAAGACGTCAGATCATCTTCGAGAATTTTCTTAAGTAACTTTGTTTACTTATGATGTAATTAACTATAAGGGCTTGCCTTATATGGAATTTAGAACCCATGTAATATAAACCCTATATAATTTTTATATTAGGTAGGGGAACTTATCGGTCACACATAAAAGGTTCGCAGACCAAATGGATATCATAAATTTTTTAGTTCATTTAATCGATCTTGCTATTAAGTAATGTGTCTATTCATCGGGATATGCACATTGCTTGTAGTGTTGTGCTCAGTCAATTAAACTATTAAAATGTATGAGATTATTTAGTCTAATTTTTTTTTCAAATTAAAATATATTTTTCAAAATTATATATATATATATATATATAAATATATATAAATATAGAAATTATGCAACCGACCAAATCCGAACCGACAGCCATGCCCAAGTTAGAAATAAGAGATCATGTGGTAATGTCCTTACCATTGCAGTTGTATCCCAGTAGCAAATCACAATGTATTAGTGCTCAAGACCAACTTATTCAATTAGTTTTGATAGTTCTAGTGATAGTTTGGTTCAAATTTTTATATAAATACATATTTTGAATGAGGATGGTACTTTCTTGATGCTTAGAGAAATATTTTAAGTCTTTCTACTACATTTTTAATCTAGGATGTCACTTGTGAGTGTATAGTGAGTGTAAGAATTTGTATTGAGAGATTTTTGAGAAGGAAGCAAAGAAGAGTAACTCATTGGGATAAGAATTCACTTGAGAGCAAGGTACAATTTTCTAGTTTTTCTATCTTTTTTTACTTATAAGTTCTTCTTTGAATTCAATTATCATTTACATTTCAAACTACTCATTTAATTTATTAACACATGTTGTAATGTAGGAGTATTGAAAGAAGATAAGAAGCAAAACTAGGTCATATAGGAGAATAAGTAATCTTAATAATCCTAGAAATCATTCAGAAAACTTAATCATAATATGATACTCAATTGTTGTTTATATCTTAAAAAGATAAAGAATTAGTTAGTCCTTGATTATCAATTAATTTTGGAAGAATCTAATAGAGGAAGTTGGACTATGCTTAAACCAATTAAGAGAAAAGATTTTAAACATAAGAAAAACACTTACCTTTAGTTTTCTACTTCGAATATAGGATGTTTAGAAACATTTTCAAAAATTAAAATCTTTTGAACTAAACAAAGTAGTAGTGGAGTTGTAAGCTAATTTGAGAAGTAGGACATTTCTCATGGGATTATATATATATATAGTTACATGACTGATTTATGTATCACTACACTACAGATCCATAATACTTCTTGTTCTGTAGTGAGTATATTGAACTTGACAAAATTTACTAAATAGCATGAAAGCTATAAAATTTTATTATGGATATTAGATAGAAATAATTTTATGAATTATGATTTTTACTTTGTGTAAATCATCCCACTATTTCTATTGTTTGTTGTACATACTAATATTTACTAATTTTTATACTATTTTTATTATATTTATATTTGTTAAAGATGATAATTTTTCTAAGCTTATGTGTAAAAAATATATTTGCAAAGAAGGAAAAGTGATGGGAGTTCACTTGATTTGGTATGCCCGAACAAATGCTATAAGGGCTAAAACACTTATATTTTAAGTGATATTTGCAAAGAAGGAAAAGTGATGGGAGGTTATATTTTAAGTGATGCTATAAGGGCTAAAACACTTATATAATTGTCCATCTATTGATTTGGTATGCCCGAACAAATGTAACAAATTGAGATAAAAGTAAAAGAATATATATAATAGAAAAAATAAAATATGAATAAACAAACCTTTTCGTAAAAATGTATATATAGGGAAATAATGGGGGAACTATTAGATATACTAAAAAAAGTAATATACTGTTATTTCATATTGGGGTATTTTATTTCTAACATGATATTAAATAGTCATAGACATGATTACTTGATATATGTCTAATATTGACTATTTCTCATACCGACATCACACTAGATAAACATAACACCTAATATTCTAACATAATATATTAATTTATTTGAATCAAATTTATTGTTTAAATATTATTTGTATGGTAATTTTTATTTTTTATGTATTGCAAATTGTAGTTGATTTTAAGTAACTTATTGAGCTATAGTTTCTTATACTTATTTTATTTGCGTGTGTTATTTCAAGAAATGGTAAAGCTCAAATTAAGTAGAAGCTATAATTTTTTATTAAGAGCTTGAACCAAGATATATTGCTATGTCAAATCTATTCTTTTTAGTCATGGCAACATAAATGTTTTATTTAAGGAACAATTACATCATGATTATTGTGTATGTTTTTAATTTTGTTAAAAACTTGAAATGATCAAATGAATATTAACAAATTTAATTTTAAATAATTTTGATGTTATTAGTTGCTTATATTTGTGAAAATTTAAGAAAAGATAATTATTTTTTAAATAGATCTTGGAAATTATATAACTATTATGACATCGAGATATTGTTACCTTCATTGATATTTGTTTGCAAAGGTTCGGGTTGTGCACATCATATCCAAGATACAAGTGTTTGTGATTAAGTGAGTTTTGACATCTTTTTTCCAAATGGAGGTACCTTTTATAATTATAACTATGCATGGATAGAAAGTTTTCCTAATATATTATTCCTCATACTTGCAAATTCAAGACTACTTTTATTTGATGATCGAAGGCTTATCCATTTCATTTATGAAACTTAAGCCTAATATTGTTATTTTTATATGAGACCCTTAGATTGGTCAAATAACTATTCCAGAACAAATAAATACTTTATTAGATTAACAAAAAATCGTGTGTAATAATTAACCAACATATTATATTAAAATTAAAATTTTATTTAATAAAGTACAATAAAAAGTCACCTATAGTTCACCATCAATATTTCACATATTTCATGGTCCCAATAGATAAAGTTTGTTTCATCTAAACTTCTTTTCAATCAAAACTAAATTTTAACTACCAACGGATTGACTTTAGCAGTAAAGGAAAAGAGGTCATGGAGGTGAACAATTAAGTCCTTATTAGATTTAGTTTAATATATAGTATAAAACAAAAATTTAATAATAGAATAGGTACTAATATTAATGCCTTAAAAGTATTAAAATTATAAATCAATCAAGTAAATCGTATTAATATTTTGAAGGAGATGGCTTCAATTCAAGTAATTATAACAGTATTTTGTGGTGATAGTTCCGGTACAAGTGAAATCGCTATGCATTACTAGAAGGATACAACTGTGGTGCAAGTGAGATTGCAAAGGAAGTTCTCAGGCAAACTGTAACTATACAAGAGAGGATGTGGCATAAGTCATGGATGAAATGGTTGCACCACAAAGTAAATTTATTACATGCTTTGATTTGTAGATGATTGGAATAGAAGGTTCAACATAAGCCTTGAAAGATATTGCTTAGGTGAAAATACACCCTTACGGCGTAGGTCTTAAAGAACATTATTAGTGTAAGCATTGCCATGATGTGGATTTTGAAGGATACAATTAAAATGCAACTGTGATGGTAATGCGAGTCCTGAAGACTTGTTTAAGAAAGGTGGTGACATGTTTTGATATAATGATGATTACATCGATTGTAAACATAGGTCTCGAATTAAATGAATGTACAGTGCAGTTTTGACATAGGCCTTAAATAAAATAGTTATTTCTTAGGCAAGATGACAACTCAAATTGACACTATAGGCAAGATCATAACCGATATTAGTGTAGTTTTAAAGGATATGGTCAAATGCAAAATGTATTTTCGGGTTTCATTCTGTCATGTGCACAATTTAAAAATAGATTACACGTGATGTATGTTTATTTATTGTTCTATAACTACTAATAATTAAATGTGTTGTTTAATGTCCTAAGTCTCAAAACAAGAATTTGTTTTGACGAATGATTAAAATAAAAATTATTACATAATCACATGAAAATACTACTAGAAGTGCTATGTTAAAAATGAAAATTAGCAATACATAGGGTGGTATGGTTATCAAACATAATGACCAAATATGTAAGAGATTTAGAAAAATAGGATGCCTGAATTAGAGGCATAAGTACAACACAATCTCATACTGAAAATTTAGACACCAATCTAAGGGATTAATAATAAAATTAACAATGAAGATGTTTGATTAAAAAGTTGTTAAGGACGTTTGAAGATTTCCTTTTTAAATGCTATGAAAATAAAAAAAGGCCACCTCTTAAAAAAATTAATGCCTAATTAAAAAAAGAACTTAATTCAAAAGATTGAACTCGAACACATGGAAACGTTTGAGCTTTGAACACAATTAATAATGGGATGTAATAATGGAAATGATAAAAAATCCAAAAATTCTATTTCTGCAGAGCCGGGCGAACGTCATGTTCTCGGGACTGTTGCGACAATTGGGGGTGACGTTGCAAGATGAATTGGCAAACGAGCCGTCAGGGCATACCATGGTGCCACAGGGTGATGATCCAAGCCTAGCGTTCAAAATAGAAAGACATTTAGGCTGTAAATTGAGAAAAAAATATTACATTTAGGTTGTTTTAATTCAAGTTTTTCTTTTTTTTAAAAACATAAGGTGATTTTCTTTTATTTATAACAAAAAATTAGGATACAGAAAACGCAGGTGACCTCAGATTTCACGAGGAATTATTACGTGCGGACACCGCATGCATCTCTGCATGCTGTGTCCGATCCTGACCGTAGATCACGGTGATCTACGGTCATAATTATTTTCATTTAAAAAAAAAAAAATTTCGGTGGGACTCACCGCATACATCGGGACCGTAGATCAGGTGATCTACGGTCCAGATCGGACACCACACGCAAGCTGCGTGCGGTGACCGATCCACATGAAATAATTTTTCCGATTTCACCCGGTACAACGTACACACAAAAAAAAATCTCCATAAGTAGACACTAGCAATAGAACGCATATTCTAAGCTAGGCTAGAGGATCTGTAGTAGCAGCAGATGACCTCCCTAAAAACGAAGCTAACTAAAAGAGACTTGAAAAAGAAACGGCAGAAAACAAAGAAACCTACGAAGAAACAAGGTAAAGGCCAACTGCTAACTGCACTGAAACCTAAAAAGATTCAAAAAACAAAACCATAGAAAAAGCAAGAACATATATCTTACCACTGAACAATACGAATGGAAGGCAACTAAACATAAAGCAGCCAAATTTAATTCAAATGACTAGTTAAGTAAGATAGCAAGTTATGTTGGCTAATAAAGTCATCCGAACACAAAAGGACTACGAAGCTTAGGCTACAAGAAATAACCACACCCAATTCTGTGATCAACGAAACATCAACAAGTAAAAAAATATAACCAACGGTCCAACCATAATGCAAAGAAGCAAAAAAAAGCGACCCCTGAAATGAAAACAAGAGCAATCGAAAAAACTTCTCCATCTTGTCAAGAACCTGAGCACTCAGAGAACAAAAACAAAAAAAAACAAGACATAAATATCAAAATCCATGTTTGAAAAAGAGGGCAAAACCACCTTAAAAATAATGGTAAAGAAAACTCTCTATTAGTCCAATGAATAATGGTTCAACCAACAAAACTTCAAAAGGATAAAAACAAANGAAAGATAATTATTTTTTAAATAGATCTTGGAAATTATATAACTATTATGACATCGAGTCATTGTTACCTTCATTGATATTTGTTTGCAAAGGTTCGGGTTGTGCACATCATATCCAAGATACAAGTGTTTGTGATTAAGTGAGTTTTGACATCTTTTTTCCAAATGGAGGTACCTTTTATAATTATACCTATGCATGGATAGAAAGTTTTCCTAATATATTATTCCTCATCTTGCAAATTCAAGACTCTACTTTTATTTGATGATCGAAGGCTTATCCATTTCATTTATGAAACTTAAGCCTAATATTGTTATCTTTATATGAGACTCTTAGATTGGTCAAATAACTATTCCAAAACAAATAAATACTTTATTAGATTAATAAAAAATCGTGTGTAATAATTAACCAACATATTATATTAAAATTAAAATTTTATTTAATAAAGTACAACAAAAAGTCACCTATAGTTCACCATCNAAACCGGTTGTTGGGTGATGTGGAGACCCAGTCCACCACAATTTAATTAGTTTCCTAATTAAGAATCTCACCTACCGCTCACCTACCACATCCCACTTACCGCTCACCTGCCTCCCACCAACCGCTCTTCTGGTTTCTATAAATAGTCTCTTATGACTTGTCAAGTCCTCTAAGAGAGAAAGAGAGAAAAAGGAGAGAGAGAGAGGAAGGGAGAAAAGAAAATAGAGATTTTCTTGTAAACGTCGAGGTGCTTGACGGTGTAATTCCTCAAAGAAATAAAATCCTTTGTAGCTTCGTTGACGTAGGAAAATTTTATGAACCACGTAAATCTGTGTATCGCTCTAGTGTCTTTCTGCATGCATTTTTTCTCATTTCATTTTTCATTTTATTGTTGTCATTTTTTTCACAACAACTGGTATCAGAGCTTTGTTTCAAATCTAAGGAACAACGATGGGCAGAGATAAAGTGATAAAATTGGGGATCAAAAAGTTCAATGACACAAATTTTGCTTACTGAATGATGCAGATAGAAGACTACCTCCATGGGAATAAACTTCATCTTCTGTTACTGGGAAAGCGACTGGAGAAGATGGACGAGACAAAATAGAATCTGCTAGATTGACAGGTTCTGTGGGTTATACTATTAACCCTGTCGAGATCAGTTACCCACAGCGCCATTAAAGAGAGGACTACTGCAGATCTCATGGTCACTTTATTAAGTATGTATGAAAAGCCATCGACTAATAAAAAAATGCACTTGATTAAAAAATTATTTAACTTGAAGATGACGAAATGTGTGTCTTTTTTTCTACACCTGAATGATTTCAATACTATCACAAATCAATCTTCGTCTGTTGAAATTGATTTTGATGATGAGATACACACGCTGATATTGTTGACTTCATTGTCAAATAGCTGAGAAGCCATGAGGATAGCAGTTAGTAGTTCTGCAGGTAAATCTAAAGTGATATATGATGATATTTTTGATTTGATTTTAGTTAAGGAGGTGCACATGAAGAATTCTGGCGAGGCCTCATATTCAAGTTCGGTGCTGAATGTTCATTCTAGAGGGAGACCACATAACAGGAACTCAAACAGAGGAAGATCAAAATCAAATTAGGGTCAGCAGACAATTTGCTAGAATTGTGGCAAAGCTAATCACATAAAAAAAACTGCAAAAATCCCAATAAGAAGAAAATGATAGTGCTAATGTATTAACTGAAGAAATACAAGATGTGTTGTTGCTGGCAGTTCACAATTCTGTTGATGACTGGATACTGGATTCAGAGGCTTCCTTCCATACATCTTCCTACTGGAAGTTGATGCGAAATTATGTTGCAGGTAACTTTAGAAAGTATATCTGGCTGATGGAAGAGCTCTAAATGTGGTGAGGATGAAAAACATTGATATTGCACTCCCTAACTAGAGCAAATGAACTTTGCAAAAGGTCAAACACGTTCCTAAGTTGAATAAAAACCTTATCTCTGTTGAGCAGCTCAATGTGGGTGGTCATTCGGTGGTGTTCTCAGATAGCACCTGGAAGGTTATCAAAGGAACATTAGTACTGGCTCAGGGTAAGAAACTGACACACTATATATGACTATAGGTTTACTACGGCATGGATACAAGAGTCAATGGAGCATTATGGGGAAGTAGAAGAATGTCCATTTTTTGAAAAATGGCAAAGCACCAAAGACAGGAAAACCAGGCCTTATATAGATAAATGGTGGAGAACCACAAAGCTATGAAGAAATCTTACAGGATGAGAATTCAAGAAAGTGGGAGCTGGCATAGAAGGAAGAGACGAATTCTCTGCTAGGGAATCATACTTGGGAACTGGTAGAACTTCCACCAAGGAAGAATGCATTACACAACAAGTGAGTGTACCGGGTGAGGACCGCGCTTGGTGACAGTAAGAGATACAACGCTGGACTTGTTGAAAAGGGCTTTCAGCAGGGGTAGGATATTGCTCATGCAGTGGGAGTTGTAAGCAGATACATGAGTAACCCAGGTAAGAGCTTGGTGATACAAGACTACGTTTACGATGATATGCAACTGAGGGTGTTACTCGTGAGAAGCTGAAGTTGTACTCGACTTCAGTGGGTCTTCTGACATGAAGATAGGGTCTTTGAGTTGTGGAGGTGGAGGATATGGTATTTGACCAAAAGGTCAATACAACTAGTAGATAATGCAGGTGATGCAGTCAGTGTCCTAGTCTCCAAGTGAGAGAATTTTTGGGTAATGTGGAGACCCGATCCACCGTAATTTAATTAGCTTCCTAATTAAGAATCTCACCTACCGCTCACTTACCACATCCCACCTACCGTTCACCTGCCTCCCACCTACCGCTCTCCTGGTTTCTATAAATAGCCTCTTATGACTTGTCATAAGCCAAGCAAAGCAAAAGGCAAGTCAAGTCCTCTAAGAGAGAAAGAGATAAAAAGGAGAGAGAGAGATGAAGGGAGACAAAAAATAGAAATTTTCTTGTGAACGTTGAGGCGCTCGATGGTGTAATTCCTCAAAGAAATAAAATCCTCTTCAGCTCCGTGGACGTAGGAAAATTTTCTGAACCATGTAAATATGTGTGTCGCTCTGGTGTTTTTTTGCGTGCAATTTTTTTCGTTATATTTTTTGCTTTATTGTCGTCGTTTTTTTAACAACACCAGTAAGTAAAAAAGAGGGATATAGCTGAATGGGAAGCCAAAATGTGGTTAGAACTTGATGTCTCAAAATCCAATTTTAACCGCTCTTTCAGATTCCAAGACATGTGGACGGAACACCCTACCTTTTTTGATACAATATCCTTCAATTCAAATACTCTTTTTGTTCCGGATGATAATATTAGGCGTACTAATAGACATTGATTTGAACTTAAAAGGCTAAAACAAACTCATTCTTAGTGGAATAAACACAAATTTAAGAATATTTTTCCAATATTAAAGAAGTTGAGGCTAAGGCTATTAACATATAAAATTAGTGTATTAATAATGATAATGATTGGGATAACCTTAATTTACTCATTGTTAGGCAGCACAAATCCTCCATTCAAATTATGGAAGAACTATATTGAAAACAAAAAGCTACTTATAGATTCTAAAAGAAGGCAACAAAACACAAAATATTTCACCGTCTTGATAAAAGGAAAAAAGCTTCTAACTATATTCATAAAATTAAGTAAGACAAGGCTAATGATTGGATTGAAGATGAAAGTAGCATTGCCTCTTCTACTCTTGATTATTTTTACACTATTTTTTGTAAACATAGTACTTGCATCTCCATAGCTCATCCTGAACATATACTCATATTGCTTCTCATTAAGATAACCACAATACTTGGGATCCTCTCGTCAGAAATAGAAATCTCATTGTCTTGTTTCTATGAATGTAAACAGTGTGGCTGGTCTTGATTAATTCACAATTGAATTCTTAAAAAAATATTAGAATATCTAAGAGGATCTAATTTAGTTCATTACTGATTATTTTAGTGGTAAAGAGCACCCCAAGTTCTTTACTGCTACTTTGTAGTACTAATTTGTAAAATTACCAACTTGATAATTGGAATAACTATAGGTCTGTTAACCTTTGTGTTGTCTTCAATAAATTGTTCTTTAACCTCTTGGCCTCCAAACTTGCTTCCCTTTTGCCGAAAATCATCTCCCTTAAAAATTGGTTCTATTAAAAGGAAATCTATTACTGAAAATGCTCTTATAGTCCAAAAAACTAATAAATGCTCTCGAATACAATTTTAAAGAACATAACTTGGTTTTTAAATTAGACATTCTAAGGCCTATGTAATCACAACTTGAGTTTCGTTTATCATGGACTCTCTCTCTTTAATTTTGACAACAAGGCTATTAATCTTTTCTCCAATTTCCTTATTAACACTTTCTTCTTGACTATCATGTTAAATTTTTATTTGTGGCTCAAATTTATTTTAATAACTTATGAGATTTATTTTGATAACTTAAGTTATTTATTTTCTTAACTCATAATTTATATCATAACTTATGATAACTTATGATATTTAATTTTGTAACTCATGATAACTTAAGTTATTAATTTTCTTAACTCATAAGTTATGTCACAACTTATGACAACTTATGATATTTATTTTTGTAACTCATGATAACTTAAGTTATTTGTTTTTTTAACTAATAACTTATACCGTAACTTATGATATTTATTTTTATAACTCATGTAATCCCTAAAATGAATAGGGGTTACTAACTTATGTCATTGATTTTAATAATAAAAATCAATTAATTTATTAAATAATCATAAATCCTATTGGTTAGTAACCTCCTTGATGAATGGCAGTTAAATAAAGTATGATTCAGAGAATGAGTCCTCTCTCTTCCTAACACACCCCATATATTTACCTCCATCAGAAAGTACAGAAATTTTCAAGGGATTAGAGAGAGAAACTCCATATCTTCAAGACTAAATTTTATCATCATGAATGTAGGTATGTGTTACTTTATTATAAAAATATAAAAATCATGAATTTAAAATATTTTGGCTATTATGTGTTTTTAGAATTTTTGTCATAAATGTTAAACATGAATTTCTAACATGTGGTATCAGATCATTGATTACCAAATTTATGATTTTCATGTAATTTTATTTATGTTAATTGTATTAAATTTCTTCTATGAATTAGATCTTGAATTAGATCACTAATGATAAAGTAAATTGATGTGATTAAAATTATTATTTATTTGATGTCGATCTTATGTTGAATTAGTTAATCACCAAAGTAACCAATTAGTAAGTTTAACAGACGTCAAATTAAATAAATTCAATTACTCATGAGTAAGTGATGCTTGTTATGAAATAATTTAACATTATGTTACAAAAATATTAAAATTTATTGATTATAAAATATTTTTGGATCGCCCAAAGGTTGATCATTTTTTTTATAATCTTTGAATGTTATTGTATTCTATTTATATACTTATTTAAGATATGTTTATATATCTAAAGATAATAGACATGCAAAGGGGATTTCAATACACTATTATTATTATAATGGTTATTTTAATATGATTTTATATAAATATTTATGTAAGTTTAATGTTCAAAGCATTAATGTACGAGCATGCTTTATTTATTTGCAGTAACTACTCTTGTTTCTCATCATTCGCAAGTTATACTATTCAAACTTTCAAAGGGCTTAATTTCTCTGAATGGCGTGAGCATGTCCAGTTTCACCTTGGTGTTATGGATCTTGATTTGGCACTCATGACTAAGAAACCTACTATTCTTACTAATTTTGGCAGTGCTGAGCAAATATCTTTCCATGAAGCTTGGGAAAAATTGAACAGCTTAAGCTTAATGTTTATTCGAATGACTGTAGCAAACAACATAAAGTGTACATTTTTTAACACTGAAAGTGCTAAGGCATTTCTGAAATTTGCTAAGAATTATTCCCAGTCTGGCTTTGTTGATAAGTCTCTTGTTGGCACACTATTGAGTACGTTAACCAACATGAAATTTGATGATTCTCATACTATGCATGAACATGTCGTTGAAATGACAAATATCGTAGCAAGACTTAAGACCTTCAGAATGAAAGTGAATGAAAATTTCTTGTGTAATTTATCATTAACTCCTTGCTTCCTGAGTATGGTCCATTTCACATGAACTAAAACACCATGAAAGAGAAGTGGAATGTGAATGAACTACAATGTATGCTCATTCAAGAGGAAACAAGGCTTAAGAAAGGAGCAAATCACTCATTAATCTCATGGGTCACCAAAGAAGAGTTGTAAAGAAACCTAGAAAGAAGAATGGAAAGGGCAAGCAAGAACCAAAAAAGATTAATGTGTCGTCTGCCCCAATTCATAAAGAGGAACATACAGGAATTAAGTGTCATTTTTTGCGGAAATCCTTAACACTATCAAAAGGAGTGTCAGAAGTGCAAAGACTGATTTGAAAAGAAAGGCAAATCTTGTGTTTTTGTATGTTTCAAATCTAATTTGGCAGAAATTCCTTATAATACCTGGTGGATTGATTCCGGTTGTACCACTCATGTTTCTAATATGATGCAGGGATTCCTTACAACCCAAATGAAAAGTTCATCTTCATGGGAAACCAAGTCAAAGCTCCAGTTGAAGCTATTGGAACCTATCAGTTGATTTTAGATACTGGACATCATTTAGACCTTTTTCAAAACACTTTATGTCCCTTCTGTTTCTCAAAATTTTATTTCATTGTCTAAACTTGATTCTTTTGGAAACTCTAAATTTGTAAATTGTTGTCTCAGTTTGTTTAAACGCAATCATCTCAAAGGTTCTATTATTCTTTGTGATGGCCTATATAAGCTTAAACTTGATAACCTTTTCGCTGAGACTCTAATGACTTTGCATCATAATATTGGTACTAAATAAAATTTTATGAATGAAAGTTTAGCTTATTTGTGGCATAAACGTTTGATTCATATATCCAAGGAAATAATTGAAAGATTAGTAAAGAATGAAATCCTTAATGAATCATATTTTACTGATCTTGGCATCTGTGTGAACTGTAATAAAGGAAAATATACAAATTACACACTTAAAAAAGCTGCCACAAGAAGCACACAACTTCTTGAAATTATACACACTGATATTTGTGGACCTTTTGACGTTCCATCTTTTAGTGGAGAGAAATATTTTCTCACCTTTATTGATGATTTTTCACGTTATGGGTACGTCTATTTATTGCATCAAAAATCTCAAGCTTATGATGCCTTAAAGGTGTATATAACTGAGGTTGAGAGACAATTAGACAGAAAAGTGAAAACTATCTAGTCTAATAAAGGCGATGAATATTGTGGAAGTTACAATGAATCTGGACAGTGTGGAGGTCCATTTGCTAAATTCCTTCAAACTAATGACAAATGTGCTTAATACACTATGTAAGGAACACCACAACAAAATGGTGTTCCAGAAAGGTGAAATCGTACTCTAATGGAAATGGTTAGGAGTGCTATGAGTAATTCTTCTTTATCCTCATCATTGTGGATGCATGCTTTAAATACCATTGCATATTTGTTAAACAAGATTCCTAGTAAGGTAGTTCCAAAGACTCCTTTTGAACTGTGGATAGGAAGGAAACCTAGTTTAAGGCACCTGCGTGTTTGGAGTTTTTTAGTGGAAATAAGGTTATGTAATCCACATGAAAAGATACTGGACTCAAGAAAAACTAGTGGTTTCTTCATTGGTTATCTAGAAAATCTCAAGGGTATAAATTTTATTGTCCTAACCACAGTACAAGAATTATTGAAGTTGGATATACTAAGTTCATTGAAAATGGTGAAGTTAGTGGCGGTTTGGAACCACATAAAGTGGAGATCCAAGAAATTAAGGTTCAAGTTACTTTACCCAAAATTTCTTCTCAAATTGTTATTCCTACAGTTGTTGTACAAATTAACAAATTACAAGAACAACAGATATATGATCAAATACCCCGCATTAAAACGGTCACTAATGAACCTACATTAGATGAACAACATTAAGTAGTACCTAGAAAGTCTCAACGATAAAAACGGTATGTTATTTTTGATGATTATGTGGTTTATCTACATGAATCTGATTTGACTTAAGATTCAATGAAGAACCAGTTTCATTTTCACAAGCCATAAAAACTGCAAATTCTTATAAATTGTTAGATGCAATGAAAGATGAGTTGAAATCGATGGATCACAACAACGTCTGGGATATCTTTGAATTTCCTGAAGGTTATAAATGAGTCGGGTGTAAATGGGTCTTTAAGACTAAGCGCGCCTCGAATGACAATATTGAATAATATAAAGTCAGACTAGTTGTCAATGGTTTCACTGAAAAAGATGGCATCAACCATAAAGAAATATTTTCTCTTGTTTCTAATAAAGATTCATTTAGAATTATCATGGCACTGGTAGCTCATCATGATTTAGAGTTACACCAAATGGATGTGAGAACTACCTTTCTGAATGGGAATTTAGATGAAGAGGTCTATGTGAGTCAACCTGAAGGATTTTTGGTTGAAGGAAAGGAACACATGGTGTGTAAACTTAAGAACTCAATATACGGACTTAAGCAAGCTTCCCAACAATGGTATCTTAAGTTCAATGATACAATCACGTCCTTTGGATTTAAAGAAAATACTGTTGATTGGTGTATATATCCGTCGACGCTATTTTTTGTTAAGGAGTTGCCCGTCAGAAGCTGTCGGTCACTGGAATTGAAATCCCATCGCCCACTTCAGAAGGATGTTTAATTTACATATATATATATATAAGTTTTAGAAAAATATGAAATCAAACTAACTCCATACTTTTCATAGTTTAAATGAAAGAGCATTATACCTCAAAAACTGTATTTATCCTGAAGGATAAACACAAGACTTGAGGATGAGACTCGATCAAATAAACTAAGAAATATATGACATCCATTTGGTCTGTGAAAACGTTTTATTTGCCGATAATTTCCCCTATTTAATATGAAAAATTAAATAGGGTCTATATTAAGCTGGGTTCGGACAACCTTCCTATAAGGGGAAGCCCCTATAGTTAATTACATCTTAAATGGACAAAGTCACCTAAGAAAACTCTCGATAAAAATCATGAAATATTATCTTCAAAGAGGTCAAAGGATTGGACTTTTCAACAAAATTGAACAAAGAGGTGTGAAATGGGAATGGCTAAAATTTGGTACATTTATTGTGAAATCCAAAGGAGGAAGAACTAGGCGATGTCATAGATCCAGAGGAGAACCTCGGTGACTTCCCAGTCTATCCTATTGTTTGGCTTCAGTTTTAAGGAGAAATTTATTTGAGTGTTTCATCCTGCCAATTTTATTAGTTTAGGGCTTACATTTGTGTGAAATGATCACACAGATAGCCTGGAACATGTGAGGATTTAAGTCGTGATGAACAACAACCTTTGAATCTTAAGATGAGTTAGGGCTTATATTGTACAACAGAGCTGTAAAAAGGCCTAAAGATAAGGTGAGGATTTATGTTGCATAAGCGAACAACCTCAAAATCATATGACTTTTTGTTTAATTCTAAGGAAGGAAATTGTTTAGTTGGGGAAGACATGTTATGTTGTTGAAGATGGTCGTGCTGCCCACCATGCTAGCTCCAAGCTCCTCGTCGTGACGAGTTTAAGTTTTCTAGAGTGTCAAGTTATGAAGTCAAATCAGACGGCCCTATGGTTGAAGTTCTTTAAATGTTATGGGGGATGTTAAAGTTGATTAGGTGACACCAGTTAGGATCCTACGGTTCCCACGTTCCGGTACCATTATTTTCTATTGGATTCACTTAGTCTAAATTAATTTACTAAACTCAACTTAATGAGTTCCATAATTTCATTTAGACTGTGGGAAGCCTCGTTAAAACCGTAGGTTACCTCCTCCGAGGGGTTCCCGATCTTCCAATAGAGACATATTAATTTAGTTAACCGTAGGTTACCTCCTCCGAGGGGTTCCCGATCTTCCGATAGAGACGTTTTAATTTAGTTAACCGTAGGTTACCTCCTCCGAGGGGTTCCCGATCTTCCGATAGAGACGTTTTAATTTAGTTCGTAGGTTACCTCCTCCGAGGGGTTCCCGATCTTCCAATAGAGACCTTTTAATTTAGTTGAAGTGTAGGTTACCTCCTCTGAGGGATTCCCGATCATCCGATAGAGACGTCTTAATTTGGTTGAAGTACTAAACTCAACTTAATGAGTTCCATAATTTCATGGATTCACTTAGTCCAAATGAATTTACTAAACTCAACTTAATGAGTTCCATACTTTCATTTAGCAAATGAACTTACGAAACTCAACTTAATGAGTTCCATAATTTCATTTAGACCGTGGGAAGCCTCGTTAGCAACCGTATTTACCTCCTCCGAGGGGTTCCCGATCTTCCAATAGAGACGTATTAATTTAGTTGAAGTTGTTTACCTCCTCCGAGGGATTTCCGATCATCCGATAAAGACGTCTTAATTTAGTTGTATTTGTGGTTTTTTATGATGTTTGTGATTAAATTTTGAGCTGTTTTATATTTTGAATGTTGTGGAGGTGATTTTTATCTTGGTTTATTTTGATTTTGGTTTTAGTTTTGCATCTATTCTAGCAGTTTTGATTTTCGTGCAGGGTGACATCATTGTTTAGCATGCAAGTTTTGTAAGCATAAAAGTATAGTGTGGAAAGTATAGAAAAGACTGTACTATAAAATCTAAAAGCGTACCTGACGAATCTTCTCATTCCACCACCTGAAACTCAAAATGCATGTAAGGGCATTTTATGTAAAGTAGAAAAATAAGTTTCTAGTGATCTTGCAAAAACTTAAATCATATCTTGGTGAGCACCTATTAATTTGACTAAGGATGATTTCATTAAGCAAAACATATAAAGTTTAATAGACCTCCGAGGTATCCAACAGGTTAGGAGAAAAAGGCAGGTCCATGTTTTCCCCTTTTCGTCTGGTGAAAAGTCTCGAGCCCATTTAAATTTATTATGTTTAATAATCCATCCTGTAAATATTTATAGTGTTCAATGAACAATGATGTTTCAATTATCCGTAAGACTAGGATGATTATCATTTATCTTCAATTTGAGAATTATGCAGGTGGAGACCCTTAAAGGGGCAAGTTAGTGTTATTAAGACACTTAGCCAAGTTTGGTTTTAATTTGAGCTTGTAGTGTTTCAAAGGTGTTCAATTTCTAGTTACATTCATTTTTCTAATCCTCATTTAAACAAATTTGATTTAGCTTAGATCACTACTAAGCCCTTAAGATCCTTGTGGATGTCTTAGTCATTTTTTAAGAGATTAAATTTTAAGTAATAATAATCCATCACAGAAAAATTTGAATGTCACTTGAACACCAGATAAGGGTATTAAATTAGTGTGTTATTAACACCCAAAATTATACCCCTAAGTCTAGGATTATTCAATTTGGTAGACTCCTAAATTTAATCGTCTAGGAAATTTTAAAATTATCCTTTAATTGGAAAAAGTGCGATTGGTTTCTACTAATTAATCCCTTATGTTTCAATCATCCAAATATATTAATTAAGATCAAAGGTTGCCCATTTCCCTTTCTTGAATTAAGCCTAAATGTTAATTAAGGCTAAATTTCGAAAATTACACTTTTTGTCCTCAAGGCTCTATCACTTCATAATTCATCAAATTTAATTAAAATGACTTTAGAATTTTCATCTCACCTTAATCATGGGTCAATTAAGACATCAGAGAAGAAAATGTGATTTTTCAAATTTTAATTTAATTTATGTAATTATTTATATGCAAGAATGGGATTTTTCAAAGAAAATTCAACAACTTGACCAAGGCAAAGTCTAATCACTTTAAATTTTTACTGAAGCTAGAATTAGACTAGAGAAACACTAGGACCAAGTTTCATGATTTTTTCAGTTTTATTTTAATTATTAGAATTATTTTAATTTATGGAGTATTAATTAATTATAAATTTTTTTTTTTTAATGTGGAAAATTAAGTTTTATATTTTTATTAAATCTCTCTAATGTCAAGGAACCTAGAGAAACAAATTTTACATTTTTTTAATTCTTCTTTGAATAATTAGAATTTTTAAGTGAAAGATTAAGAAAAATTCATTTTTTAGCCTTTAAAATTGTTTTAAGCTTTAAAATTCAATATTTTCACTTAGAAAATTAAGAAAAATATTATAATTTATCCTAAGTGCTTAAGAAATAATTTAAAACATTTCTAAGAATTTTATTAATTTTGTGATTTTTAGTAATTTTTAATTACTTAAATATTCAAAATAGGCTTAAAAATAAAGTTTTTATTTTATTTACAATTTTATTTTTAAGAAATTCTTCTAATCACAGAGAACTCCTAAATTTTTTTTTATAATTTTTTGAGTTATATTTTAGTTAATAAAAATCATTTTATTGTAAAAAATGTCATTTAATTTAGAAAATCAATTTGAGTTATCAAATGAGCTCTAAATATTTTGAAAATTTTATGGAGAGTTTTCTGAACTTTTAGTCACAATTGAGATTTAAAATCAAGTCATTTATATGTTTATATTTCCCAAATTAATTTTCTTTGTGTTTCAGAGTTTTGTGTAAATTAGGTGTGTTCTTAATTACTTGGCTCATGAAATATTTTCCAAACGTTTCTCTGGTTACAATTGACCTTCCAAAATTTCTTTAAATTTTTCTAAGTAACATGCTAATTATTATGATTAATTTATGCAAATAATAGACATAAACTTGAAAAATATTGATCTCTATCTAGATGTCTTCTCTTTCTCTTAAAAAATTCAAGAATATCCCCCATGATAGAGGCAACAACATGTCAAAATATCAAGCTATGGTGAAATGTCTACATGTATGGAGAGTTAAAAATAAAATATGAATCAAATAAACTTCAAACCATTTCCACATTTTTTTCTTCTGTTCATTGAGCACTAGAATATTTTTATTTTATTTTTTTGATTTTTGTACACCAAGATATGAATTTTTAAAGATCAGACATTTAAATAAATAAAAAAATACCATATTTTTCTAATTAAACGCGCGACGCCACACAATTATACGATGGCTCCGAAAACACACGTGGCGCGCTCTGGTTGGAGACCGCCTTCCACGTAGCATCTAACTCGACCCGCACTTTGTGAACCACACTGCCATTCGACACAATCAGAGCCCTCCATTTGATACACGCGCGATCCAACGACTCTACGCCATCGTCCCCAAATAGAGTGAACCCGTAACTATTAACATTAAATCCCTAAGATCTCACTCATTTCTCTACCAAATGAACCTGGGTTTAATCCTATGGACTCGTCTAAGTGTGACAAACACATCCATATGGTAAACATGACATTAAACTAACCCTAATCAAATGGAGAATCAAAATAGGCTCGGGATGAGGGGAAGTTCAATACCTTTGCTTTGAGATGGAAGCCTCAATCAGAGGTGCTCAGCTTGTTTGCAGAGGTCTTAGGTAGCTAATGATTGAGCCTCTGATCGTGGTGAAAGGTCTAGACCCAAATTCGATAATGGCCGAATTTGGGTGTTGATCAAAGTCTAGTGTAGAGGCTCTCTGTGAGGGGGGTTTGATGGGGCTTTGTCTTCTTTCACTGTGGAAGGTGTGGGTGAGTTGAATTTGATTTTTTTGCACTGTAGAGGTGTGGAGAGTTCTACACTGTCTCCGACAAGGATTTGAGCTCAAAAAGTGAACTCAGGCAAGGGGAATTAAGGCAAGGGAGTGGTTGGAGTGCACTGAGGGAGTCTTGATACACCTAAAATATATAGTGTTTTTAGACACATTTTTATACCTATTTTTGAGATATTAATGATACACCTAAAATATATAGTGTTTTTAGACACATTTTTATACCTATTTTTGAGATATTGTTTTTAATGGAAGATATTTTTGTGTTTTTCTTGCAGATACAGGTAAAAAGGGTAAAAAAAGCTTAAAGGTGTGAAAAATGATCAAATTTGGATCTAAAAGGTGAAAAATGTGCAAAAGAGCTTTGGCGCCTAAGCGCTAGATCCGGCGCTTAAGCGCCAGTTAAACAGAGAAGGTCATGCCTAAGAGCCAGAGGCCACGTGTTTAAGCGTCAATGGCAGTTACTGGACGAGTAAATTCAATTTTTGCGAATTTTAAAGAGGTTTTTGAGGCACCCATTGGCTTAATAGGTGGTTATGATCACCATAGATGAAAATTATCATGAAAGGATGCATCTCTTGGGAAAATACATTGAATCTAGACATATTTTGAAGAGAAACCAAGGCACCTTCTAGAAAATTATAAAAGAAAGAAGAGAGGACTTAGAAAAGAGTTCTGAAAGTATTGGAAAGTTTTGAAAGTTCTCATTTGGGGAGTTAGTTCGGAGAGATTTTCAGGCACCACTTTTACTTTTATTTTATTTATTTTGTTATTTTATTTTGAGTGATTGTAAAGAGAAGAGAATCAAAGGAACTTCAAGAGTTTGGTGGAGAACTTCAGATAAGTTTTTATCTTTTTTGTTTTGAGACTACTTTTGGTTTTAATTGAGACTTGTTGTTGGTTTGATAATGATTTTTTGTTTTAAGCTAAAGAGTGGTTTTATTTTCTCCATGGATTCTCAGTAGTTTTCTTTATCATTCTTCTTAAAATGATCAGTAATTAAGTTTTGGACGAAAGTTGAGGAAAGTATTGATCTTCAATGATGGAAGATGTTGTGATGATTTAAATCCATGCACTTCATTTACTTCTTGATTTCGCCAATCCAGATGTTAAAATTTATTGTGAGAACATGTAAGAACCGGGCTGGTATTGTCTCAGCACTTCATTTACTTCTTGGTTTGGCCAATCCAGATGTTAAAATTTGTTGTGAGAACATGTAAGAACCGAGCTGGTATTGTCTCAGTCTTCCAAATGTTAAAATTTGTTGTGAGAACATGTAAGAACCGGGCTGGTATTGTCTCAGTCAACATTTGGAAAGAATCACATGAGGTTGTATGAATGAGAATGTAGTTCATATGATACTGGTATTGTCTCAGTCAACAACTGGAAAGAATCACATGAGGTTGTATGAATGAGAATGTACTTCATATGATTTAGTGCAAATAAGTCTCAGTCAATAATTGGAAAGAATCACATGAGATTGTATGAATGAGAATGTAATTCAGTATTGTCTCAATCAACAATTGGAAAGAATCACATGAGGTTGTATGAATGAGAATGTAATTTATTCTCAGTCAACAATTGGAAAGAATCACATGAGGTTGTATGAATGGGAATGTAGTTCATATGATTATTCAACAAATTAGAAAGAATCACATGAGGTTGTATGAATGAGAATGTAGTTCATATGATTGAAAGTATCAATAATTGGAAAGAATCACATGAGGTTGTATGAATGAGAATGTAATTCATATGATTAAGTGCAAACAAATCACTTCATTTACTTCTTGGTTTGGCCAATCCAGATGTTAAAATTTGTTGTGAGAACATGTAAGAACCGAGCTGGTATTGTCTCAGTCTTCCAAATGTTAAAATTTGTTGTGAGAACATGTAAGAACCGGGCTGGTATTGTCTCAGTCAACATTTGGAAAGAATCACATGAGGTTGTATGAATGAGAATGTAGTTCATATGATACTGGTATTGTCTCAGTCAACAACTGGAAAGAATCACATGAGGTTGTATGAATGAGAATGTACTTCATATGATTTAGTGCAAATAAGTCTCAGTCAATAATTGGAAAGAATCACATGAGATTGTATGAATGAGAATGTAATTCAGTATTGTCTCAATCAACAATTGGAAAGAATCACATGAGGTTGTATGAATGAGAATGTAATTTATTCCAAATGTTAAAATTTGTTGTGAGAACATGTAAGAACCGGGCTGGTATTGTCTCAGTCAACAAATTAGAAAGAATCACATGAGGTTGTATGAATGAGAATGTAGTTCATATGATTGATTGAAAATAAATAAAAGAATCATATGTAGATTGTATGAATGAGAATGCAGTTTATATGATTGAGTGCAAATAAATATGAAAATGTTCATTGAAGGGTGTAGAGTTAGAGGACTTTAAAGTGACAGGTTAAAACCAGAACTTGGTTTATTGTTTTAGGTTCTGATACGAGATGTTAGCCCCCAGGTGGAGGGAATCGAGAAACTCTAGAGTGAGAGCTAGTATCTTCTCTGCCTAGCCGGTCTTCAGAACTATTCAAACTTTGCTCTAGAGTGAGAGCTAGTATCTTCCCTGCCTAGCCGGTCTTCAGAACTATTCAAACTTTAAGGAGGGAATCGAGGGAACTTTAGAGTGAGAGCTAGTATCTTCCCTACCTAGCTGGTCTTCAGAACTATTCAAACTTTAAATTAGCCAATGTTCTTCATCTCTAGTAAGGGTAAAGAATATTATTACTCATATTTGGCACAACACAATTTGCATACTTCCACAAGTCTAGTAAGGGTAAAGAATATTGTTGCTCCTATTTGGCCCAACACAATTTGCATGCTTCCACAACAGAATTCCTATACTTATTAGAGATTCATAACAAAAGAAAGATATTTTTATATTTAGTGCTTTTCTTCTACAAAAACTCTAGTTATCTTTTTAAATAGTTATTGTTCTATCAAAATATTGAAAATACCAAAAATATTTAAATTTTGATTATTGTAAAAATCATCTTTAGTTTAGATAATTATCTTTTTATTAAAAATAGAAAGTTTGTTGTTCAATAATGTATATTGCGTATTCTTCTTGTGGGTTTGATATTCATGTCTTCATCAAAAAATCATATATTACTTGATAACGATACATATACTGGCGTAGTATCCCAATATATATAAATTAAAATTTAAATTCTTATTTTTCTTTAGGATCAAGTTTTTGGTTTCGTTGCAAAGTAAGGAAATATAAGTGAAATATATCTGAATTATTGTTGTACTGTGCATATTAGCAGTATCCAGGGATCAGGTCTCAAAGAGGCTATGGGAGCAATTTAGAGGTGTCTCCTTGACAAAATTTTAACACCTCTCTCTTGGCCATGAAGGGGCCATTTATAGCCATGGCCGGAGAGGGGAGCTCAAGGCTTGGTCATGGGTGTAAATGTCTGCTTAGGTGGTGGGCTAAAAAGCTCTAAGGTTTGATTTTGGTGAGCTGGCCACTAAGGTTAAGATTAGGTTTGATTCATTGGTGCTGGCTCTTGGTTTGTCCATTTTCCAGCCACCAAGGTGGCTGGCCAGCTAGGGAGTGGTCACCTCTTGGGTCAGGAAGGTCAGGGGGTGGCTAATGATGGTTAAATCCCTATGAAAATCAATGATGGAGGAGATTTTGTGGTTAAGGCCTAAAAAAGGGAATGAATTCCTTAATTTAGGGATCTGTTGGTCCATATCATGCTTTGGTGGATTTAGGGTGCTTTAGCCCGGTCCTTAGGAGGAGCTTAATGGCTGTGGAGTCATAAAGTTTGTGGCTTTAAGGTGGCTAGGCTAATTTTGGTACATGGGTTCATGTGGGTCAAAATGGCTAGATGTTGGGTTTTGGTTAGGCTAGCCATGTAAATTAGCCCAAATGATTTATCAACATTATGTAGATGATTCTAATGAAGATTTTTGTTGAAGGATTGAAATGATTTTGTTTTCAATTTGAAGGATTTTGGAATTTTGGTCACTTTGGGCATGTTGGGCTAGACTTAGGTATAGATTGGGCTAGGCTTAGGCTAAGTCCAAATTTATTGTTGAAAATGGTCAATAGGAATTTCATGATGAGTTTTCAACATAAATTGGGTGCAATTTTGGGGTTAGGGTATTCAATTTGGTGAAATTTGGAGATATGGACAATTTGGGACATATTTGGAGTTTTTGGACTTGGGTCAAAATTAAATGAAATTGAGGCCTCACCAAGGCCAATTGAAGGTCAAGTTTGATGTACAGGCTTGTTATGAAGAGTTTAGGATTAAAATTGAGGCCAATGGATTAGGCCATGGGGTTCAACTTGGAGGGATTAGGTACTGTAGCCAAAATTGGGGGTATGACCTAAATCAAAATTGGGCTCAAAGAATGAGCCAATTGAGCTTAGATTTAGTTTAAATTGGTCATATGGAAGGCAAATTTGAGTTTAGGATTGAAATTGGGGGAGATTGGGACCAAATTGATGGATATTTGAGGTAAATTTGGGGAAATTGGGTCTTTAAAGGCAATTTAGGAGTTTTGATCAAGAATGGTCAAATTAGGCCCAATTGAGGGGTCCAAATGGGTTTTAGAAACATTTGGAGTGATTTTGGAGGTTTTGGGAAAGTTTGGGGTGCCAAGAGTATTTTTGTAATTTTGTCAAATTTGGGGGTATTTTGATAATTTTGGCATCTTTGGGTAATTTGAGTATTTTCAAAAAGGTTTGAAATAATTTTTAAACAAAGTTGGATATTTGGGTGAATTTGGGGATTTTGGGAATTTTGGCCAAATTTAGGGCTCCAAGGCATCTAGGTAATTTGGGGGATATTGGGGCAAAAGATCAAGTTGAATATTTGGGTAGAATTGGGGAGTTAACCACCATAAATGAGCTTTAAACCAATGGAAACTCCCATTTGAGTCCTCTATGTACTAGTCTTAGCTAAACCCTAGCCTAGGGCTACTGGGTTTAGGGGACCATCTACATGAGTCTCCCAGAAGATTAAGGGACAAAGTCAACAAATACTGGGTTTAGGGTTGTAAGGGATTGTGAGTGAGGGTGATTGTAGTGAGTGAAAGTGAGTGCTGTAGCTCCAGCACCCAGGGTCAACCCTAAGGTCAAACAGTCCTATGGGGACTGATCTTGAGCTCCCCCATTCGGACCTCACCTACTAAGTGCTAGAGGTTATGACCAATATGTAGAGCTTCAAGTTGAGCAAAGAAGAGTGTAGAATTTCTAATGGTGAGGGTTCCTTTTCTAGTTTTTTAGAAATAGTGAACAGGAAAGTCCAACGGCTAGACCTTAGGCTATTAAAGAGGAAAACTAAACCTAAAAAAAACTGAGGTCAACAAATGGACCCCCAAGAGGGGTGGTGTGCTGGGCAAGCACACCACACGTATTGGTGTTGACCGACGAGATCAACAAAACCAACACAGACTTCTAAATCAATAGACCTAGAAGGAGGTATAGAATTGTGTGAGCTATTTGTTTCCATTGTGGAATTAGCAAGTGAATATTTGAAAGAAACAGAAGGTGCGAAACTATCGTTGGGGATTAAAAGGAAAGGGAATCTGAAAATGACCATCATAAAAATAAGAAAAGAAAAATGACGATCATGGTGAAAATTCAATTTTAATTTACTATTAGAAAATTTTAATTTTAAATTCAAAATTCAATAAATTTCAGAGAATGGGAATCATAATTTAGGTACTAATCCCAAAAATGGGAATTGAAATTTGGGTATCAATCCCGGAATAATAATGAGATGTCATAATCCCTTTAAGGTGTTCTTAAAACTGATTTCAAAAGATGAGAATAGGATGCCTTAAAATAATTAAAGGGCTTATTCCCTCAACCTAAAGAATAATATTGAATTTAATTTAAGGGATTGTGATAGGAGGGGACTTCTAAAGCAACGCAAAATCAGATATAAAATCCTCAACCTCTAAAATATCGAAGGATTTGATTTGAAAGATTACAATAGAAGAAGATCCTAAAGCAACGCAGTATCAGATATAAAATCCTCAACCTCTAAAATGTCGCATAATTTGATTTGAAAGATTACGATAGGAAAGACTCCTAAAGCAATGCAGAATCGGATATAAAATCCTCAACCTCTAAAATATTATATAATTTGATTTGAAAGATTGCGATAGGAAGGACTCCTAAAGCAACATGAAATTGGAAATAAAATCCTCAACCTCTAGAATATCGTATAATTTTATTTGAAATATTGCAATAGGAGGGACTTCTAAAGAAAAGCGGAATTGGATATAAAATCCTCAACTTCTAGTATATCGTATAATTTTGATTTGAAAGATTGCAATAGGAGGGACTCCTAAAGCAACGTAAAATCAGATATAAAATCTTCTACCTCTAAAATTTGATTTGAAAGTTTGTAAAAGGAGGAGATCCTAAAGCAACGCGGAATCGGATATAAAATCCTTAACCTCTAAAATAACATTGAATTTGTTTTGAAAGGTTGTGATAGGAGGAGATCCTAAAGCAACGCAGAATCAGATATAAAATCCTTAACCTCTAAACTATTGCAGGTCATGATTTGAAAGATTATGATAGGAAGAGAACCTAAAGCAACGCGGTATCAGATATAAAATCCTCAACCACTAGAATATAGTGTGAATCATTGCTAAGCAATGCAGATCAGATATGAAATCCTCATCCTCTAAAATGAAGTGTGAATCATTGCTAAGCAATGCAAAATCGGATGTGAAATCCTCATCCTCTAAAATATCATGTGAATCATTGCTAAGCAATGCGGAATCCAATTTGAAATCCTCATCCTCTAAAAGATAGTGTGAATTATTGCAAAGCAATGTGGAATTGGATGTGAAATCCTCATCCTCTAAAATATCATGTGAATCATTGCTAATTAATGCAGATCAGATGCAAAAATCCTTATCCTCTAAAATATCACTGAATATGTTTTGAAAGATTGCGATACGAGGAGATCCTAAAGCAACGCGGAATCAGATATAAAATCTTCAACCTCTAGAATTTGATTTAAGAGATTGCAATAGGAGGGGCTCCTAAAGCAACACAAAATTGGATGTGAAATCCTCAATCTCTAGAATATCGCATGAATCATTGCTAAGCAATGCGCATCGGATGTGAAATCCTCATCCTCTAAAATATAGTGTTTTGAATTCGTGGAAAACTAGTAGAATTTGTGAAGATTGACATTGGTGAGGAAAAAATTGTGAAACTTTGTGAGATTTTATGCAGAATGTGAAATTCCACGAGGATGTGAAGAAAACTGGTGCAAACCAAGGTAGTCGCGTTGCACAAGCAAAGAGTAAGAAACCTCGAACTCAAGAAATTTATCATTTTTTTTCTTTTTGTTAGGATTTGGACCCAATTTCAGACAAGCACTGCGTCCGAGGTTCTAAGAACTAGTCTCTGTCTTTGAAACATCGCAAGGCACATTACTTCTTGAAGTATCATCCACTGACAAATGACAAGTGTAGAAAATAGCCCATTCTTGAAGGTACTATCAGAACTATAATATTTTAAGTACACATAAAGATGCATTATTTCTACAGACACCGCAGCTGAAGAGGCTGCAAGTTCGTAGCTTCGTTTGTAGCATTCATCGTTTGATTTGTTACAGATTTTGTAAATGTTGTTGAATCTTTCTTTGAGAAATCTTTCTGACTTTCTTCGAGTTGATGTTGGAGTTGTATTTGCTGGACACTGAAAGATACGACTTCAGGGTTGAATTTCTATTAATTACTAATATCATCATCATTCCTTTAATTCTTTCTTTCTAAGCCTAGCCAGATTTCAGAATTTTGGTCGCGTGATCAAAATATTTTCTGTTTTCCAAAGATATTTCTGAGCGATTAATAACCGACCAAAAGACTCAAGAACTTTGAACTTTTTCTTGAATATAATATCACAAGAATTTCTTAAGAGAGCATTTTAAGTCTCATTAATTAGGGGAAACTTGGACACCAATTTTTTATTATACGTCCACCTCAAGCTTCTTCTCAGGGAGACTCTTATTTTTTGCTTTGATTTTTTTGGATCAAACTTTTCACAAAAAAAAAAATATATTTTCTTCTTTTTTTTCTTTCCCCTTGTTTTGTTGAGAATTACTATATCTGGTAGAGCATGATTTAAAGGTTTTGAATGTCTTAATCGAGACACCAAATCTTGATTTTATGCTCACCTCAATCTTCTTCTCAGTGGATTTTCACAATATTTTTTTTGGTGTCCCTTTGTTTTCTGAGAATTACTATATCTGGCGGAACATATTTCTTTTAAGGATTTTGAATGTCCAAATTCCCCTGAATAATAATCCTCAAATGTTTCTTAAGTTGAATTTTTGGGTATTATAACTCGTTCAAAAGTCAGGACCTAATCACGTGGAAGGAAATTAAAAGGCGCATGATATCCCGAGTCAATTACTCATATTTCAACCACACTATGTTATTTTGAAATTGGCTTAGGACCCAGTCCAAATTCTTTAAAGTGGTTGACTCAATTATTATGGCATTAAATTTATTTTCCCCTAAATTCGTAGTCTTTTTAAAACATCCAAATTTTCTTTCAAGGTGATGAGTTTTTCAAATATTGAACAATTTTGAACAACAACAAACTCTTTCTTTTCATTAATTGTGGTGGGAGGGATGGGATAGACTAACATTGATCCTGTTAATATCTTCTTTTAACAAAAATAGTAATACAATAGTAGCCAAGAGGCATTTCATTCTTTGGGAGTTGAACAGGAATAGGTTGATAGAACCTCTTTTAGGTTCTTTTCAAATATTCTTCCGGGATCATTAAGTCCCCATTCTTGAAATATTCCTCAAGCAAGTCTTTGAAACTGCAACACTCCTCTATGGTGTCTTTGATGAACCTGTGGTACGGGAAATATCTCGGATGTTCTTTCTTGTTGACCTCGCCGGGCTTCTTCGGCTTAGGTAACCTGAACTCGGGATTCTTAATTAGACTGCGGAACATCTTTTTTGTTGCTTCATCTTAAAAAGAGTATATCCCAATTGATCGAGCATTCACAATTGAGACTTTTCTTTCGTCTGTCTAGTAAGGTCTCTGCGGAGATTTTTGCTGAATATTCTAACGAGGACATTGGAAGGTTTGTTGATGTTGTTTGGCTTGTATTTTCAATTATGTTTTCCCCTGCTAACCACGGAAACTGTTCCAGATTTCTTCTCGAGTATCTTAGTTATCCTGGACTTATCGACATTCTCATGAGAATCCATATGCTTGACTTCTTCTTACATATTGTTAGCTTTGCCGAGTAACTTCTCGAAAGACATGATAGTGAGTCCCTTAAGCATGAAAGAAATCGGCCCATGGATGCTTTTGATTAAAATCTCAATTGCATGTTTTTCCTGTAGTTGAGGCTCACACTTCATGCTAAGATTTCTCCACCTTAAAATATAATCTACTAGAGTCTTGTTAGGCTTTTACTTTTCTACCATAAGATCTCCAATAGAAACATGATGTTGCACTCCGACAAATCTTTTTACAAATAGCAGCTCTAACTCGTCGAATGTCTTTACCGATCCGTTGGGCAACTTAGCATACCAATCAAACGCTATTCTTGACAGACTACTGAAAAAATGACGGAAAAGCAAGCTTCGTTACCTCCAGTATTGCTAGAAATATGTCTGAAATGTGCTATGTACTGTCTGGGATTTCCAGTCCCATCAAATATCTTAAAGTTTGGTGACACAAAACCCTTAGGGTATGGTACAACATCAAACTCCTCTGGGTAGGTCTACCCTTTAAAATCAATGCACCACCCTTATACTGGGTTAAGGCCTCCCAAACTTGTTCAACCATTTGTTTAAATTCCTTCTCTGGCATGGCGCTCGATGGAGAATCCTTCTTTGGTTGCTCATACCTGCTTGCTGAGGCAACTTCTCTTCTTTCATCTGTAATATGTATAATTTCTGGTTGGTTGACCTCTGGAGAAGCTAACTATGGGGGTTGAGATTGTGCTTGAATTATGGCCATGGCGGTCATGCCTACGACCATCGCTTCTATCCTTTTCTCCAGTTGGCTGACTTGCTCATCCCTTAGGAGGACAACCCTACGCAACTCATCTACTACATTCTCTTTGACGAGAGGTTGAGCCTCACACGCAAATTTAGCTGCTCTGATTTAAATGCAATGGAAATCCATGAAATCATCTTCGAGGTAATCATTATAGTCAAAATCTTCATCATCGTCATAGATGAAAACTCCATGTTAATTTACATATATATAAATATATATATATATATATATATATATAAGTTTTAGAAAAATATGAAATTAAACTGACCCCATACTTTTCACAGTTTAAATGAAAGAGCACTATACATCAAAC
>JXCR01138136.1:73241-86554 GCA_002079205.1 Phalaenopsis hybrid cultivar
CTCCAGCCTGCTCACACAAAGAAAAAATCAAGGAAGAAAATCCTAAATCTTCAGTAGTAACGGAAGTGGCAGAAATGATGATAGTCTGACAGATCAAAGATCCTATGTTAAAGAGATTTCTTTCCTGGATACAATAATTTAATGTCGCTCTCTCTCTGGTCACTTCACTAATATGATTTGTTGGTAGCAGACGAGCAGAAATAAAATAGTGTCAGGCCTTTGAAGGTGCACATAACTTTGAAGTTGGGAAGTTAACTCTCCTCTCATTAGTGATCTTCCAAAGTCCTCTCCCAATAGTCAAGTAAGAAATAATATCATCTAACTCTGCTTCAGTCGGACTATAATTTGCATAAAAACATAACGTATCAGGTGGTAGATGACAAAACAAGTTGAGTACCTCCGGTGAAAAAGATACCAACTTTCCTCGAACCAGGATTCTATTGTCTTCAGCCTCATGGAGGTTTACATAGAACTCTTTAACAATAGAAATAACCGCCACAGTAGAGATACAACAGAATTATTCCCACTGTCGGCGAACAATCAAATCCTCTACGTCTCCACCTGGATTCCTAAAACACCACTCATCAATTAATTTCCATGATTGCAATGCATCACTGTACCGATCCTGAGCCTTCAAACTAACAAATTTACTTGAATCGAAAGGGCTTTTTCCTTTGCTCCTCTTCATTCTTGGTGTCATTCTACAAATTTTATAAATTCCAAAAATAACTTCAAAAATCAAGTCTAAATTACTAAACTAAACTTCCAAAGTATAATCTACACTTCCCATGCAATTTCCATAGATTTTTTTCTCATTTTTCACAATGAATAGTGATATTTCAAATTTCTCCAAATGTGCTCAAAATACATGGTGAAAATAAAAAATTTTTGCATACAAGTAAAGCTCTTACCTCAAAGAACTTAGATCTAGCAAATTTAACTTGATTCCACCAAGAAATCTTCACTATAGGTGTGCCCTAGCCTTCCAAAATTGCGATTTTAAGAGGTTGAAGGTGACGGGAGGCATAAAATGGTTATTTTTGGGCCAAAATTTCACTTTTAACCGTTCGCGAACCAGTTTTTGTGAACCGACGCTTAAGCGTGGGTAAGTGGCGCTTAGGCGCCTGCATCTCGAGTTGGCTCGCGCTTAAGCGCGAGATGTGGCACTTAAACGCCAGTGCATGATTTTCCAAATTTTTAAATTAAAGTAAAATGCATTATTTGCCTCAGTAAACCACCCCTAAATAGTCTCATAGCACTTAAATGACTATTTTCAACTTCCTATGACTCCCCTCTCTCTCAAAATTCTCCATAATAATTNACCAGTGCATGATTTTTAAAATTTTTAAATTAAAGTAAAATACATTATTTGCCTGAGTAAATCACCCCTAAATAGTCTCATAGCACTTAAATGACTATTTTCAACTTCCTATGACTCCCTTCTCTCTCAAAATTCTCCATAATAATAATTTCAATTAGAGGCCAAAAATAACACAAATTTTCACAAAAAACATACTTATATTAATTCACAAATAAGTACAAATACATTTAAACACTTAATTCTCACTCCAAATAGTCTTGGATGAGAAAATTTTTCTAAATACAAATACACAACATTCACTACAGAGAAAGAAGTCATAAATACTAAAAACAAGACTTAAATACTAAACCACATGAAAACAACAACTTCTAACACACAAATTCTAACACTAAAATTAATTCCATTCTTCATTCGAAGGAACAAATTTCTGCCTTTCATTAGTCTCTCCAGTAATATAGAGTTGATAAAACGGACGGTGGTGACGAGCTCTGATATTATCTTCTTCAATCCACTTCTGCTTTATGAACACCACCTTATCTGCTTCCTCTGTATAACTTATATGGCTAAATTGCATCTTCAATTCTCATCTAATATGCTCTAGATGTGCATGCAACTCAAGTACTTTGGTCTCCAATAAAGTTGTAGTATTATCTATTTTATTGATCTTCTCTGATATCCCTTCAATACTAACGACTAAGAACCGTTATACATTTCTTGTGCACTTTGCCTAATGAACCCTTTGATCATGGTTTCTTATTTCTTCAAATCTTTCTCCCGTGAAGATAATTTCTCTAAATCTCACTTTGTCTTAAACTTTTAGGTCTAAAAATGATCTGGGGTGAAATTCCTTCACAAAACCCTTCTATTTATAGGCCTAAATCCTTCCAATAACTCCTAGAAATGTTTAGAAACTACGTTGACATGTTTTTACAAACTAATTGGCGATTAAACATTTTAGAATATTAATTTCGCACATGTGTTTAAACTGCCGCGCTTAAGCGCTGGATATTGCGCTTAAGCGCCAGTGCACATTTTTGCACCAGTCAACTTAACATCCAAAGTCTCATTCTAACATGTCTTGCTCACAAAATAAAGTCTTAAAATCTTTACTAACACATAATAGTTTCAAAAAATACTACCCCAATTTTCTTAATCACACATAAAGCAACAATCAAAATAAAAACATACTGATAACTATGGGTTGTCTCTCACAAAGCACTTGATTTTACGTCGTCGACCCGACATAACCGGTGCTTATTTTGGTTGGCCCAACATCATTCCATCATTAAATTTATGTCGATCCCCTATAAAATAAGATTTCAGTCTATGTCCATTAACTTTAAATATTTTCTCAGACTTAGGATTTTTAAAATTCACATCTCCATAAGGATAAACTTTTATCACAACAAATGGGCCCATCCACCTGGACTTAAGTTCACAGCTCCATAAGGATAAACTTTCATCACAACAAATGGGCCCATCCACCTGGACTTAAGTTTTTCTGGAAATAATCTTAACCTTGCATTATATAACAAAACTTGTTGCCTTTGCTAAAAATTTTTAGTAAGAATCCTTGGATCATGCCACATCTTCATCTTTTCTTTATAAATCTTGGCACTCTCATAAGATTCATTCCTTATCTCTTCAAGCCCATTTAATTGCAATAACCTTTTCTCACCAGCATCTTTCAAATTATAATTGAACTATTTAATCGCTCAACATGCTTTATGCTCAAGTTCAACTAGTAAGTGACAAGCTTTTTCAAATATTATCCTATATGGGGACATTCCTATAAGAGTTATGTATGCAGTTCTATAAGCTCACAAAGCACACTCAAGTTTGACTGACCAATCCATTTTTGTTGGATTCACAGATTTTTCCATAATTCTATTAAATTCCCGATTGGATAATTTAGCCAAACCACTTGTCTAAGGATGATAAGCAATAACAATCCTATGATTTATATGATATTTCTTTAATAACTTCTCCATTATGGTATTTCTGAAATGACTTCCCCCATCAGTAATGATAACTCTTGGCATCCCAAATCTATAAAATATGTTCATTTTCAAAAAAAATTGCAACACTTTGAGCATCATATTGAGGTAAAGCAACAGCTTCTATCCATTTGGATACATAGTCCACTGCTAACAGAATATATAAATTTTTGAAAGATGGTATAAATGGTATCATGAAATCTAATCCCTAAACATCAAATATGTCAACTTCTAGCATATAATTGAGGGTCATCTCATTTCTTTTAGAAATATTGCTTACTCGTTGACATCTATCATAGGTTTTGATATAAGCATTAACATCTCTAACAATTGTAGGCCAATAGAATCTAGATTGTAAAATTTTGTATGCTATTTTATCAACACCAAAATGTCCCCCAAANATCATGAAATCTAATTTCTAAACATCAAATATGTCAACTTCTAGCATATAATTGAGGGGCATCTCATTTCTTCTAGAAATATTGCCTACTCTTTGACATCTATCACAAGTTTTGATATAAGCATTAACATCTCTAAAAATTGTAGGCCAATAAAATCCAGATTGTAAAATTTTGTATGTTATTTTATCAACACCAAAATGTCCCCCAAAATTAGAATAATGACACTTTTGGATAATTTCATAAATTTCTTCTACTGGTACACATCTTTGAATAATCAGATCCTTTTCTTGTTTATATAAAAATGGGTCATCCCAAAAATAAGTCTTAGCTTTAGAAATAAATTTCCTTATTTGGTGGTATGTCATTCCATAGGGTATAATATCGCTAACAATAAAGTTTACAATGTCGGCATACCACGGAACACACCACTCATTAATAGTGAATAATTTTTCATCTGGAAAATGTTCATTAATTTCCTTTTCAATACAAAATGGTATTTCTAACTCAAGCCTGGACAAATGATCAGTAATTTGATTTTCAGTCCCCTTTTGATCTACTATTTCAAAATCAAATTCTTGCAAAAGAAGAATCCATCTTATAAGTCTAGGTTTAACATCCTTCTTTTTCATTAAGTACTTTAAAACAGAATGATCTGTATACACTAAACAACGAGTTCCAATTAAATATAATCTAAATTTATCAAAATCATATATTATTGCTAATAACTCTTTTTCAGTTATTGTATAATTGATTTGAGTTTCATTAAGAGTTTTACCAGCATAGTAAATTACTTTGAAAATTTTATAATTAATTTGAGTTTCATTAAGAGTTTTACTAGCATAGTAAATAACTTTGAAAATTTTAGTCCTAAGACAACTCCTATCATATAATCACTAGCATCACACATCAATTCAAAAGGTTTTCCCCAGTATGATGAAACTATAATTGGTGTAGTGATTAATTTTTTTTAATAAATTAAAAGCTTTTAGGCATTCCTTAATAAAATTGAAAATTGCATCTTTCTCCAAAAAATGGCATAAAGGCTTATCAATATTTGAAAAATCTTTAATATATCGTCTATAGAATCCAACATGTCCTAAAAACTCCTAATTTCCCTTACATTTGTTGGATAAGGTAAATTAGTGATAACTTTAATTTTAGTAGGATCTACTTCCATACCATTTTTTGATATTTAATGGCCTAATACAATTCCTCCTGCTACCATAAATTGACATTTTTCCCAATTAAGGACTAAATTTGTTTCTTCACAACGCTTAAGAATTTTAGATAAATGTTCTAAACATGAGTCAAATGAAGTTCCAAACACTGAAAAATCATCCTTGAATACTTCAATCCCTTTTTGAATTAAATTACAAAAAGTTATCATCATGCATCTTTGAAATGTAGCAGAGACATTACATAAACCAAAGGGCATCCTTCTAAAAGCAAAAGTATTATAAGGACTGGTAAAAGTTATTTTCTCTTAATCCTCAGAAGATATTTGTATTTGGTGATAACCAATATACCCATCTAGAAAATAAAAGTATTTATGCCCAACTAGTCTATCCAGCATTTGATCTAGAAAAAGTAATGGAAAATGATCTTTTCTAGTGACAAGATTTAATTTTCTAGCCTCCTTTCCCTTCATTATCCTCATTTTAGAAGCCATACGAGTTCTAAAAATTCAAAATATTTGCACATAAATTTGCCATAATGATAAAATAATTTCCTAAAATCAAAATCATTGCTAAGAAACTTCACACCATGGATTCTTCACAAAATTTCTCAAAAATCTGCAATTTTTTGGTTTTCACATAATTTAGGAGAAATTCATGGTGAAAATAAAAAAATTTTTAGGTTAAAGAGAAACTCTTACCAAGATAAGATAAAATCCCAGAATTTCAAGCCTCAATATCGCCTCAAATTTGAGTATTTAGAAGTCCTAATATGTTATTCAGCCTTAGTCGCAATGTAGAAGATGAACAAAAGCCGAAAAATGGTTGTCACTGTTCATTTTCTCTATTTTAATGACTCAGCCAATTTGGCACCTAGGCTCCAACGCTTAAAATTTCAATTTTCATTTTTTTCTAAAATGCGTTATACACCAAAGCACTTCATCTTCTAATTAGTTTAAATTCTCTTTAATTTTCATAATTAAGTAATTTACTAGAATTTAATTTTCACAAACAACGAACAACCTCACATTTTATGTATAAATCCAAAAAATTACAAACAAGTATTCTGAAATCACAACAAAAAACTTAGCGTCAAAATCACTCCAACAACATCCTAATGTTGAAAACTAAACAGCAAATACTAATAACAAACATAATAAGTCTGATAACAAAAACTAAGGAAATCCAACATAGTTAAACACAAATAAGCTCTAATAAACCAGAATTCTAAACTTCAGAGTTGCTTCACATCTTCATCTTCAGTGTTATCATCTTCTTTAATATCTCACATGGATTGGCGATGCACAAATAAGTTATAGACAGGATGATGAGGAAATTCATCAGTTGAGTCTTCTTCGATCCAAACATTTTTCTTATACATTGGCACTGTAGCCTCTTCCATAAGTCCAGTGTGATCAAATTTCTCTTTAATTCTCTAATTCAGATGGTCGAACTAATCAGAAATATTGCTAATTGCATTCAGAATATTAATCATCTCATTCTCCAACTTCTTAATCTTCTTCAAAATAAAAAAATGAACTATCCAAAAATTTGGGTCATATAGATGATGAATTTTGAGATGATTGATCCATAAGAACATTTTGTCATCCACTTCTCCATTTTCTAAGTAATCAAAATTTAATAGTGGGTTCATGGGCTTCTAAGGAAGAAGCACTTTTTCCCAATTTTCATATGGAACCTGTGATTGGCTACAAAATAAAAATATTGTAGATGAATGACCAAGACTGAGATTAGATCTCTTTAGAATCAAACCAAGATTAGATTTTACTATTATAGCACCAACATCGATAGGTCTTTCAGTTTAACTACAGTAGTTCAATATAACACTTTCCTTCTCACTTTACTGATTTTTGTAGTACGGAGTAATTTTGCCAAAATAAAGATATGTCAAGGCTACGATGTGGAATTTAATAATGAAGAAGGAAAACATACATTATTTTTATCTCTTATCTCCCATGTTCCATCTTCATCCGTCAAGAATTTAAAAAATTCATTCATATTGTCTCTTATAAAGGCAAAGTTGGCATAATGACAAATTGGAACATTCTTGATCAAGAACAAATCATTAATTTTTGAAGGAGTAAAAGATACCCACCTTCCTTGAATGTAGACAACTCCTTGATTTATCCCACGACGATTTGCAAAAAATTCCTTCACTAGAAGAATTACTATGGTCGTAGTTGTGTAGCACAGTACTTCCATTGGCCTTTGCATAATGATTTCTTCCACAATAGTACTAGGAGTATTGAATCCTCCATTCACGAAACCCCTTTCCTTGATCAACCTTTTCTTCATAAGGACCTTGTCATGCAACCTCTGTCCATCAAAATTAATGAACTTTCTCCAGTTGAAAATCTCATATTTGCAAGTTTCCTTGGAGTTGGAGGCCATAGAAACAAGATTAGTTAATCCTCTCCCTCTCTACCAATTTAATTTAACTCCAAATGGTAGGTTTTAGGTTTTATATAGAGAAAATTTGGACAAAAATTGTCAATAGATGGTTCCGGGATGGTTTATCTAACTGCAGCACCTAGGCGCCAGATTCTAGAGCTTAGGTGTCGGACTTTCTAGAAAGTTACGCTTAGGTGCCAGATTTAGGCACCTAGGCGCCAGTCCTCCATGAAATAGGTGCTTAGGCGCCAGTTTTGGATCCTAGGCACCAGTGCACTTTTTTGCACCGCTTCGCCTTAGGTCCAAAATAACTCTCATACCTTCCATAAAATTGAATAATTAAATTTTTTTTATGTATTTTCTTAGCATGTAAGTCTCCAAAGAACTTAGAATTTAATTTCAAGAGATTATATTATGTAAAAACAAATTAAAAATAATTACATAAATAACTATGGGTTGCCTCCCACAAAGAACTTGATTTAACGTCGCCAGCCCGACGTTCACAATTTTTACGCTAAGTGACCCAACATTAAAACCTCATTAAAAATTGGTATGTGTCCATCAAAATAAGGTTTTAACCTATGTCCACTAACTTTAAGTATTTTTCTGATTTTTGGATCATCAATATCCACAACTCCATATGGGTAATCTTTTTTAATAAAAAATGATCATAACCACCTGGACTTAACTTTTCCAGGAAATAATTTCATTATTATGTTATGCAACAAAACTTCTTGTCCAGGTTCAAATTTTTTTTTATTATCTTTCGATCATGCAAATTTTTCATTTTCATTATAAATCTTAGCATTTTTAAGAGATTCATTTCTGATCTTTTTGAGCTCATTAAGTTGCAATAATCATTTCTCATTGGCACCTTTTAAATTAAAATTAAATTCTTTAATGGCCCAATTAGCTTTTTGCTCCAGTTCTACTGGTAAGTGACAAGTCTTTTCAAAAATAAGTCTATATGGAAACATTCCTATAGGAGTTTTATAAGCTGTTATGTAAGCCCGTAATTCAACATCTAATGAAGCAAACCAATCTATTTTGTTAGAATTTATAGTTTTTTCTAAGATTCTTTTAATTTCATGGTTAGTAGTTTTGCTAGACCACTAGTCTGGGGATGATAAGCAGTGGAGATCATATGCTCTATATCATATTTTCTAACCAATTTTTAAATTCCTTTATTTTTGAAATGATACCCCGTATCTATAATGATTACTCTAGGCATTCCACATCTTGTAAGAATATTTTTCATTAAAAATTTTGAAACTCTCTAAGCATCACATTGAGGTAAAACAACTGCTTCAATCCATTTGAAAATATAGACTACTGCAAAAAAAATCGAAAGAGGGTACAAATGGTCCCATTTAATCTATTCCCCGAACATAAAAAATTTCAACTTCCAATGTAAAATTTTGGGTCATTTCATTTTTTTTTGAAATATTTCCTACTCGCTGACATCGATCACATATTTTTATATATGTATTAACATCCTTAAATAGAATAGGCCAATAAAATTTAGATTGTAAAATTTTATTTGATGTTCTACCAATTCCAAATTGTCCCCCAAATTCATAGTCGTTACATTTAAATTTTTTAGTATCTTCATATGGTACACATCTTTGAATAACCTGAACTTTACATTGCTTATATAAGTATGGGTTATCCCAAAAGTAAAAATTTGCAACATGAATAAATTTTTTCTGTTGTTGTGTTGTCGATTCATACGGTAAAAGATCACTAATAATATATTTCACTATGTCTGCATACCATGGTACATGTCATTCATTAATAATGTATAGATGTCATCAGAAAAGTTTTCATTAATTTCACTTTCATAACTAAATGATCCACTATTTGATTATCAGATTCCTTCCTATCTCTTACCACAAAATCAAATTCTTGCATCAGAAGCATCCATCTAATTAATCTTGGTTTTGCGTCCTTGTTTTGCATCAAATATCTTATAGCACAGTGATCAGTATGCACAATACATTTAGCTCTAATGAGATATGATCCAAACTTATCAAAAGCATAGACAATTGTCAATAACTCTTTCTCAATAGTGATATAATTATTTTGATATTTATTTAGAGTTCTACTTGCGTAATATATGATTTTAAAAATTTTGTCATATCTTTGCCCTAATACAACCCCAATTGCATAATCACTAGCAAAACACATTAGCTCAAATGGTTTCTCCCAATCAGGTGAAACTATTATAGGAGCAGTGATAAATTTTTCTATTAATAATTCAAAGGCATTAATGAATTTTTGTTTGAAATTAAATTTTGCATCTTTTTCTAATAATTTTCATAGAGGCTTCAAAATTTTTGAGAAATATTAAATATATCGTATGTAGAAACCAACAGTCCTAAAAAACGTTTAACCCCTTTCACTATAGTAGGAGGAGGTAGTTTAGTTATAACTTAAATTTTTGTAGGATCTACTTCCATTTCGTTTTTAGAAATTTTATGTCCAAGTACAATTCCTTCTGTAATCATAGATTGGTACGTCTTCCAATTTAATACTAAATTTGTCTTCTCACATCATCCTAAATTTTTTTTCTAAATGATTTAAATATAATTCAAATGAAGTTTCAAACACTGAAAAGTCATTCATAAGAACTTCTATTCCTTTTTTAATTAAATTATAAAATATATACATCATACATCTTTGAAATGTTGCATGTGCATTACATAAACCAAAGGACATTCATCTAAAAGAAAAAGTATCGTAAGAACTAGTAAATGTTGTGTTTTCTTGATCCTCAAAAGCAATATGAACTTGATAATAACCAATATATCCATAAAAAAAGCAACAATAATTTGTGCCCAGTTAGTCTTTCCAACATTTGGTCCTGAAAAGGTAAATGAAATTGATCTTTCCTAGTGGCATAATTTAATTTTTTATAGTCAATATAGATTCGCCAACCAGTGACTTGTCATGTTGGTATTAATTCATCTTTCTCATTGACAACAACAATCACACCCCCTTTTCTTGGAACGCAATGAATTAGACTTACCCAAACACTACCCGATATAGGATATATAATTTGGACTTCTAACCATTTTAAAATTTCTTTCTTAACCACGTCTTTCATTATAGAGTTTAATCTCCTTTAAAGATCAGCTTTCGGTTCATGCTGTTCTTCTAATAAATTTCTATGCATACAAATTGAAGGATTGATTCCTTTGATATCAGCTAATGTCCATCCAAAGGCTTTGTTGTATTTTCTTAAAATCTCTAATAATTTATGTTCTTGTAATTCAATTAACTTTGAGGATACTATGACAGGTAATGTAGATAAATCTTTAAAAAAGACATATTTTAAATGTATAGGGAGTGCTTTAATATCGAGTTCACGAGGTGTTTCAATTGAAGGAATAAGATTTTTATTATTTTCCGCAATGTCTAAAAATTCAAATCTTTTTCGAACATAATCTATATCTTCATTACATATTTTGATATACTTATCTTGCATTTTATTCTCATCTTCATGTTTCAATTTTTTTTTTTTTTGTTTCCTCTTCAAAACTTTTCATAAAATGATTGTTACTCAAATAATCACAAATTTTCATTCTTAAGCATTCATCATCTTTTCCTTTTGTGGGTATTTCATGGATTTTGATATATTAAATGTAACTTCTTGATCATTGACTCGCATGGTTAACTCACTTTTTTTAACATCTATCATAGCTCTTCCAGTTGCAAGAAAATGTCTCCCTAAAATGATTGAAATTTTTTTTGTTCTCCTTCATATCTAATACAACAAAGTCCATAGGAAAGATAAAATTATCAACCTTTACCAATACATCTTCTACAACTTCTTTAAGATAGGCGATCGATCAATCAATTAACTGAAGGGTTACTATAGTATAGGAAGTCTCTCCTATTCCTAATCATCTAAAAATAGATAGAGGCATAAGATCAATACTGACTCCCAAATCACATAAAGTTTTTCCAAAGATTCTTTCACCTATAACACAAGGAGTAGTAAAACTATCAGGATCTTTAAGTTTTTTAGGAAGCTATTTCTGAATTATAGCACTACACTCTTCATTAAGCATAACTGCCTCATTATCTGTAAACTTCATTTTTATATTAAGTATATCCTTCATAAACTTTACATAGCTCCACATTTGTTCTAAGCCTTCAACAAATGGACTTTTTATGGTTAAATATTTCTAAAAATTTTGAGAATTGTTTATCCAATATTTGTTGTCTCAATTTTTGAGGAAATAGCGGTCGGGGTTTTTTTACAGTAATTTTCTTTAGTTTAATAGGATATTATGAGTCATGATGAATATCTTCCTCAGATTTTTCAATGTTCACCCTTTCTTTCTCAACTTCAACCTCTTTTTGAACTTTTTTTTCCACTTCTTAGTTGTATATCTTAAATTTCGTTTTTATTTAGTCTTTAGGATTAATCTCAACATAACTTGGAAGAGTTCCTTGAGACCGACTGCTAACTGCAGTAGTTATGTCATAATTGATTCTCAATGTTTCTAATTGTCGCTCCTGGACATTGTAATTGATTACCCATTTGTAATACCAGCTCTTCCTTAAATAATTTCTTCTCCTTGAATTATGAATTACTATTAAAAGCAGGAGGATAATAAGTTATATAGTTTTATTTCCTTGATTATTTAAATTTACCAAAGGGTTTGCATGACTGTGCCCCCCATTGTTGATTTACATCATTAGAGTTATTATTATTTCAACTTAAATTAGGGTGATTTTTTCAACCAGGATTGTAATAATTAGAATAGGGATTATTAGGTCAATTATTTATTCCATTCAAAGTTTCATATAAAGATTGAGAATCTATCAAATGTCCAAATGATTTTTCCTAAACCACTGGTGGTGTTGACATATATTCATTCCAAATTCTTTGATATTGAAGCAATTTGAGAAGCCAAAATAGAAATTGCGTCGGAGTCATGAACACTGGCTACTCTTTTTGGATTTACCATTTTGGATGGCCATTGAAAATTGTTAGTAGTCATCTCCTCAATTAACTAATATGCTTCATCGAATGGTTTTCACATTAATGATCCACCAGCAACAGCGTCAATAATGTATCTAAGAGATCCCAATAATCCATTATAAAATGTTTTAATTATTAACAAATATGGTAAAGCATGGAGTGACACTTTGATCTAACTCAAAATAATCTATTTTTAGTGCATATTTTATAAGAATTTTATGTACATTTCTGCTGATATTGCACTTTCAAGGAATGTATTTTGCATGTTTTTGGTTTCAGGTACATGAAATGGACATTTAGATAAAATGAGAAAAAAATGGAGCAAAAATGATGATTTTTGTGTGGCGATATAACACCATAGAGCCACAATCAAGCAAGGAGGGCGCTATAGCACCCTAGACTGGTGCTATAGTGCTAGTAACTACTTTTCTAGAAGATACATCAAAATTGACCAATTTTTGGTGGGGTGTTTAAAGCAACCCTTGGTTATTTTCTATTTTTTATTTAATGAGAAGGATTTGGTCAAATTTAGAAACCTTTTGGAGCCTCAAAACTTCAATTTGGTTGTAATAGTGAGTTAGGTTTTTCATATTTTGTGCTCAAATGTAAGTGTGAGTCTGTTTTAGTGTGAAGAAGTTTGAAGATTGCTTAATGAAACTCCAGAAGTTTACTTGGAGAGAAGGCATAAGGTACTTTGTATTTATGTTTAATTTATTATTGTAAGGCTCGGATTTGAATGCAAATGATTTTTTTTTGTTTAATCTCCATGAATTCTGAGTAGTTCCCTTTCTTTGTTCTTACATATAGGACTTAATCTTGTGGGTTGAAAATGATTTAAAGATTTCATTTTACTCTTAAAAATTGTTATGAAATTTTCACCAAATCTTCTTTTACTTTACAAACTTACGAGGTCAAATTTTTTTGAGAAATATAATGACCTGGGAGGGTTATAATTTCACCCAACTAGTGGATACCACACTTCATTCTAGGCAGAGCCATTGTGATCACCTATGG
>JXCR01138137.1:12980-25086 GCA_002079205.1 Phalaenopsis hybrid cultivar
GTGTGTGTGTGTGTGTGTGTGTGTGTGTATATTTATATATATGTGTATATATATGTATATATATGTGTATATATATGTATATATATGTATATATAAGAAAAATATGAAATCAAACTGACCTCATATTTTTTATAGTTTAAATAAAAGAGCATTATACTTCAAACTATGTATCTATCTAGAAGGATAAACATAAGACTTGAGGATGAGGCTCGATCAAATAAACTAAGAAATATATGACATCCTTTTGGTCTGCGAAACCATTTTATTTGCAGACAATTTCCTCTATCTAATAAGAAGAATTAAATAGGGTTTATATTAAGCTGGGTTTAGACAAGCTTCCTATAAGGGCAAGCCCCTATAGTTAATTACATCTTAAATGGCCGAAGTCATCTAAGAAAACTCTCGATAAAAATCAAGAATATTATCTTTAAAGAGTTCAAAAGAATTAGGATTTTTCAACGAGATCGGACAAATGAGGTGTGAAATGAAAATGACACAAATTTAGAACATTTATTATAGAATCCAAAGGAGGGAGAACTAGGGGATGTCATAGATCCAAAGGAGAACCTTGGTGACTTCCCAAGCTATCCTAATGTTTGGTTTTAGTTTAGAGGAGAAATTATTTAAGTGTTTCATCCTGCCAATTTCATTTATTATGACTTACATTCATGTGAAATGATCACACAAATAGCTTGGAAGAAGTGAGGGTTTAACTCGTGACAGACGAAAACCTCAGAATCCTAAAATAAATTAGGGCTTAGATTGCACAACTTGATTATGCAAAGGCCTAAAGATAAGTTAAGGATTTATGTTGCATAAGCAAACAACCTCGAAGTCCTATGGCTTGGTTGTTTAATTCTAAGGAAGGAATTAGTTTAGCTGAGGAAGACGTGTTTTGTTGTTGAAGATGGTCGTGCTACCCACCATGGTAGCTCCAAGCTCCTTACCGTGACGAGTTTTAATTTTCTAGGGTGTCAAGTTATGATGTCAAATCAGGTGGCCCTATGGTTTAGTTCTTTAAATATTATGGGACATGTTAAAGTTGATTAAAGCGACACCGTTTAGAATCATACGGTTCCCTCATTCCAGTAACACTATTTTCTATTGGATTTACTTAGTCCAAATGAATTTACTAAACTCAAATTAATGAGTTCCACACTTTCATTTAGACCGTGGGAAGCCTCGTTAGCAACATAAGTTACCTCCTCTGAGGGATTCCCGATCATCCGATAGAGACGTCTTAATTTAGTTGCAGTTGTTGTTTTTATGACGTTTGTGATCAAATTTTGAGTTGTATTATATTTTGAGTGTCGTGGTGGTGAATTTTATTTTTGTTGATTTTTTAGTTTTGATTTTGGCTTTAGTTTTGATTTTGTGGTTATCCTAACAGTATTGGTTTTCATGTAGGGTGACATCGTTGTTTAGCATGCAAGTTCATATTTTGGTTACACATGCAGGTGAGTAAGTACAGTAACATACTAAAAGAAAGTATGGAAAACCAAAAATACAGGTAAATAAATCACAATAAAAGTGTACCTGGATGGTCTTCCCGTCATCTCCAACTGAACCTCAAAATGCATGTAAGAGCATTTTATGTAAAGCGAGAAAAATAGGGTTCCTAGATTATATCTTGGTGACTCCTTAATGGTTTGATTAAGGATGATTTTATTAAGTAAGACATATCAAGTCTAGTAAACCTTTGAGGTATCTAACAGGTCGAGAGAAAAAGGCAGGTACATGCTTTCCGCTCACTGCCTGATGAAAAGTATCAAACTCATTTGAACTTATTATGTTGCTTAATAATCCATCCTGTAAATATTTATCGTGTTCTAAGAGTAGATTGATTATCATTTATCCTTCAATTTGAGAATTATGCAGGTGAAGACCCTTAAAGGGGCAGGCTAGTGTTATTGAGACACTTAGCCACTTTTTGTTTTAACTTAGGCTTGTAGTGTTTCAAAGGTGTTCAACTTTTATTCACTTTTCTAAAATTCATTTAACCAAATTTGGTTTAGCTTAAGTCACTGATACACCAAAAATATATGCATTTTTAGACCCATATTTTATATCTATCTTTTATGATATTATACTTTAATGGAAGGTATTTTGATATTTTCTTGCATGTTATTGATTTTTAGGGCTTAAAGCAAAAAAGAAAGCAAAAAAGGATGAAATTTAGAGTCACAATGACATTTTTGAAGAAATGCTTAGCGCTGGCAGCGCCGAGGGAAGCACCGACGGCGCAGAACAAATTAACTCGGAGATTTTTTTACTCGGTGCCGACGGCGTCATACCGGCACTGAAGGCACCAAAGGCGATGCAAACCCCATTTCTAGAATGTTTGATGTATTTGTATGATTTTTTGAAGAATTTTTTGAGGCACCTCTTGGATAATCAACCTTGGGCTCTATTTGGGGACGAATTTCATTAGAAAAAGCACTCTTCTACATTTTTCACTCCTCTAATTTCATTTTTCCCACCACATCATTCCATTCCACTTCCATATTAGAGTCAATTAGTGATTTTGCTTTCATAGTTTAGAGTTTTTGTGGTGAGATTTAGTGTGAAACTTTCTGTAAGAGTGTTGGAGAAGGAGAAAAGTGAGAGTTATCTTCTTCCTGCATTTCTAACTTAGATAATCCAATAAATGAAAATCGACAAAGACCTTTAAAAGATTATGTGAATCCGAAGTGAACTTCACTTGACTATTCAAAATTCTGATGTTACTGTTAATTCATTTGAGTTTAAACCTGTTATTATCCAAATGGTACAAAATAATCAGTTTGGAGGATCACCTATAGAAGATCATAACTTACATCTTGCTAGTTTTCTTGAAATATGTGCTACATTTAAATTTGACGAAGTGTCTAATGATGTTGTTAGGCTTAGACTTTTTCCTTTTTCATTAAAGGATAAAGCCAAGACTTGGTTAAATTTGTTAGCACCTGGATCTATTAGAACTTGGAGAGAACTATCACAAAAGTTCTTGGCTAAATATTTTCCACCCTCAAAAACCGCTAAGCTTAGAAATGATATTACATTTTTTTGTCAGTTTGAAGAGGAATCGATATATGAAGCCTGGAAAGGATTTAAAGATCTTCTTAGGAAGTATCCACATCATGCTTTGCTAGATTGATTAATAATTCAAACATTTTACAATGGATTAGTAGGCTCACTGAGATCTATTATAGATGCTGTTGCGGGTGGTTCATTAATGTCAAAACATTTTAGTGAATTGTGAAATGGAGATTTGAATTGGTAAAGCCATAAAAATATTTAAGAAATTGTGATGATCTTTTCATTTTGAATTTAAATTACTTTCAATCTGGCCAATTGATTTGTTAAAATATGTTGAGTTTTACAACTAAAGTAAAGATTACATCTAAGAATCAAGGAGGTCAAAGCCCTTGAAAGTTGGGTGAAAATAAATAGGGAAATAATATTATCGAGCGTAGAATTGGAGATTTTAGAGTGACAGACTAAAATCTCCAATTTGGTCCTATCGTTTGGGTGTTGAAGTGTAGATGTTAGCCCTCAGGTGAGGAAAACATGGGAGCTCCAAAGTGAGAGCCGGTATCCTTCCAGCCTAGCCACAGATTTAGTAAACAAGCGTAGGATTGGTCAATGTTCTTTATGCCTGGACCAAAGGGTAAAGAATAGGTATGCTTCTATTTGGCACAATTCAATTTGAACTAATTCACTTTATCCATTCACTTTAATTTCTTGACAAGGAGAAGGATGCTTCAAAATTGAACTGATTCACTTTATTCATTCACTATAATTTATTGACAAGGAGAATGATGCTTTCTTATATTTGAACTAATTCACTTTATCCATTCAGTATAATTTCTTGACAAGGAGAATGATGCTTTCTTATATATTGAATATCAGATTCATTTGATATTTTCCGAACTAATTCACTTTATCCATTCACTATAATTTCTTGACAAGGAGAAGGATGCTTTCTTATAACCAATTCACTTTATCCATTCACTATAATTTCTTGACAAAGAGAATGATGATTTCTTATATATTGGATTCACTTTATCCATTCACTATAATTTCTTAACAATGAGAAGGATGCTTTCTTATATATTGAATAATTTATCCATTCACTATAATTTCTTGACAAGGAGAAGGATGCTTTCTTATATATTGAATATTCATTCACTATAATTTCTTGACAAGGAGAATGATGTTTTCTTATATATTAAATATCACATTAGATGGGTAAAGAATAGGTATGCTCCTATTTGGCACAATATAAATTGAACTAATTCATTTTATCCAAAATAGGTATGCTCCTATTTGGCACAATACAATTTGAACTGATTCACTTTATCCATTCACTATAGAATAGTTATGCTCCTATTTGGCACAATATAAATTGAACTAATTCATTTTATCCATTCACTATAATTTCTGTGCTCCTATTTGGCACAATACAATTTGAACTGATTCACTTTATCCATTCACTATAATTTCTTGGGAGAAAGATGCTTTCTTATATTGAATATCACATTTAAACTCTCATTAGTATCATTCGTTATTTAATAGGAGAAGGATGTTTTCTTATATATTGAATATCACATTAAAATCTTTATTAGTACAATTAGTTACTTTCTTATATATCGAATATCACAATTACACCCTATTTTCTATCATTAGTTACTTATTAGTTATTAAAATTATCTATGAAGGATGCTTTCTTATATATTGAATATCACAATTAAACCCTACTTTATATCATTAGATATTTAGCACAATATAATTTGAACTAATTCATTTTATCCATTCACTATAATTTTGATATTTTCATTGATCTAATTCACTTTATCCATTCACTATAATTTCTTGACAAGGAGAACGATACTTTCTTATATATTGAATATCACAATTAAACCCTCATTAGTATCATTAGTTATTTAATAGTTAGATATATTGAATATCACATTAAAAACCTCATTAGTATAATTAGTTATTTAAGAGTTATTAAAAATTTAAATAGTTATTTTAATTTTCTATTAGTGACAGATAAACAAATTGAACTTCGTTGTTGCAATTAAAGTATTGCTTTTCTAAAGAACCTTCATTGGTATAATTAGTTATTTAAGAGTTATTAAAATTACATATTTATTTCAATTGCCTTCTTCATTAGTATCATTAGTTATTTAATAGTTATTAAAATTACATAATTATTTCAATTGCCTAATTGTGACAGATAAACAAATTGAACTTCATTGTTGCGAGTAAAGTATTACTTTTCTAAAATCTTAGTTCGCAGTTTTAAACCACTCCCTGTGGGGTCGATATCTAGGACTCCATTAGAGCCTTATATTACTTTAATGATACATATACTTGCGTTGATAAGTGTGACTTTATAATTATTGAATATTTATTACGTCCATATTTATCTTTTTTAAGCATATATAAAGTCGCCGGTCAAGTTTTTGGCGCCGTTGCCGGGGAGTGAGTGAGAAGTATATAAAAAGTCGCTGGTCAAGTTTTTGCCGCCGTTGTCGGGGAGTGATTGAGTGAGTGAGTCAAATCACAATTAGAGCAACGGACAAATTAGGATTATTAGAAAGTTTTTACTTGAATTGCAACTTATTTTTATATTTAGTTAATATATAACTGAGTACTGATTTCCAAATTGTATGCGTAAATTTCGACATGAAAATCTTATACCCTACGATTCAGAATTAGAATGCACTGTTAGAAGGATTAAAAAATTAAGAAGAGAACCTAGAACCCGTGATTCAGAAAATTAGAACGCACTGTTAGAAGGATTAGAAGATTGAAAATTAGAACGCACTGTTAGAAAAATTAGAAGACTGAGAAGAGAACCTAGAAATTCTGATACATAAAATGAACAATCAAGGAATAGAGAATGAACACCAACCTAGACCCCTACGAGATTATGCAAAGCAATCAAGGAATAGAGAATGAACACCAACCTAGACCCCTACGAGATTATGCAAAATCCTACAACACAGTCAAGGAATAGAGAATGAACACCAACCTATACCCCTACGAGATCATGCAAATCCTACAACAGATGAAATTCACTTATCTATCCAAAATCCTGATGTAGCTGCTAATAATCTTAAACCTGCTATTATCCAAATGGTACAAAACAATCAATTCGGAGGTACACCAAATGAATGCTTAAACCTGCTATTATCCAAATGGTACAAAATAATCAATTCAGAGGTACACCAAATGAAGATTACAGCAGATGAGATTCACTTATCTATCCAAAATCCTGATGTAGCTGCTAATTCATTTGAGCTTGAACTTGCTATTATCTAAATGGTACAAAATAATCAATTCGGAGGTACACCAAATGAAGATCCTAATTTACACATCGCGCTATTATCCAAATGGTACAAAACAATCAATTCGGAGGTACACCAAATGAAGATCCCTTAAATTTGCTATTATCCAAATGGTACAAAACAATCAATTCGGAGGTACACCAAATGAAGATCCTAATTCTATTATCCAAATGGTACAAAACAATCAATTTGGAGGTACACCAAATGAAGATCCGAACTTATGCTAGTTTTTTAGAATTGTGTGCTACTTTTAAATATGCACAGTCTCAAACGATGCTGTGAAACTTAGACTTTTTCCTTTTTCACTGAAGGATAAGGCTGAGATGTGGTTAAATTCGTTAGCACCAGATCTATTAGAACTTGGAGAGAACTTTCACAGAAATTTCTATCCAAATATTTTCCTCCATCCAAAACTGCTAAACGAAATGACATAACATAGTTCTGTCAGATTGATGGAGAGTCAATATATGAAGCTTGGGAGAGATTTAAAGATATAACATCATTTTGTCAGATTGATGGAGAGTCAATATATGAAGCTTGAAAGAGATTTAAAGATCTTCTTAGATAGAAATTTCTATCCAAATATTTCCCTCCATCTAAAACTACTAAACTTAGAAATGACATAACATTTGGGGAGAACTTTCACTGAAATTTCTATCCAAATATTTTCCTCCATCCAAAACTGCTAAACTTAGAAATGACATTCTATCAAATTGATGGAGAGTCAATATACGAAGCTTGGGAGAGATTTAAATATCTTCTTAGGAAATGCCCAATTGATGGAGATCTTCCATCCAAAACTGCTAAACTTAGAAATGACATAACATAGTTCTGTCAGATTGATGGAGAGTCAATATATGAAGCTTGGGAGAGATTTAAAGATATAACATCTTTCTGTCAGATTGATGGAGAGTAAATATATGAAGCTTGGGATAGATTTAAAGATCTTCATAGGAAATGCCCTCATCATTCCTTACCAGATTGGTTGATAATAAATATTTTTATAATGGATTAGTGGGATCTCTTAGATCGATTATAGATGTTGCGGCGGGTGGTTCTTTAATGTCAAAACCTTTTGATGAGGCTTATCCATTAATAGAAGAGATGGCTACCAGCAATTTTCAAAGGCCCTCTGAACAGGTAAATCCTAAAAGAGTAGCTAATATCCATGATTCTGATGCAATATTTATGTTAGCTTCGCAGATTGCTACAATATCAAAGAAATTAGATCATTATGGGATGAATTATTCTCCAACACCTCCTATTATGGAGGAGAATTCATCTGGGCAATTTGTGTATGTTCAACCTTCATATGAGACTTTAAATTCTATTAATAGACCCAACAATCCTTATTCAAATTATTATAACCCAAGTTGGAAGAATCATCCAAATTTTAATTGGAATAACAATTCCTCTACAAATCAACAATGGCCAAACAACCCAGTGAGCCCATTAGGAACCAAGGAAAGGTTAACTATAGACATTCTTATCCTCCAGGATTTAACAGTAATACTCAAATTAAGGAGAAGAAGTTTTATGGAAGAGCTGATATTAAACATGGGTCAACAATTGCAGAATCAAGGAAATCAATTACAAAATCAAGGAACTGCTATTTAGAATACAGAATTTAACAGTAATACTCAAATTAAGGAGAAGAAGTTGTCTATGGAAGAGCTGATATTAAACACACAATTGTAGAAGCAAGGAAATCAATTACAAATTCAAGGAAATCAATTACAAAATCAAGGAACTGCTATTAAATTGCAGAATCAAGAAATCAATTGCAGATTTAAGGAAATCAATTACAAAATCAAGGAACTGCTATGACACTCAAATTAAGGAGAAGAAGTTGTCTATGGAAGAGCTGATATTAAACATGGGTCAACAATGCAGAATCAAGGAATCAATTGTAAATTCAAGGAAATCAATTGCAAAATCAAGGAACTGCTATTAAGAATATTGAAAACCAATTGAGGCATATCGCTACTGCGCTTAGTAACCAAACATTAGGAACTTTTCCAAGTATTGTGGAACCAAATAGGAAATCAATTACAAAATCAAGGAACTGCTATTAAGAATATTGAAAATCAATTAGGGCATAAAAATCAATTACAAAATCAAGGAACTACTATTAAGAATATTGAAAATCAATTAGGGCATATCGTTACTTAGTAACCGAACAATAGGAACTTTTTCGAGTACTGTGGAACCAAATCCTACAGATCAAGGAAAAGACTTAGTAACCAAACATTAGGAACTTTTCCTAGTACTGTGGAACCAAATCCAAAAGATCAAGGACAACAATAGGAACTTTTCTTAGTGTTGTGGAACCAAATCCTAAAGACCAAAGAAAAGAACAAATCAAAACGATACAATTACGAAGTGGAAAATAATTGGAAACAAGAGTGCAAAAAGAAACAGAAACTGAAAAAAGAGAAAATGGATACCGAAAAAGAAAAGGATTATGAATACCCAGATTTAGAGTATCCATTTACACCAATGAAATTTACTGTGGAGAAACCTCCACCACCGTTTCCTCAAAGATTGAAGCAACACAAACAAAATAAAAAATTTTCCAAATTTTTAGAAATTCTTAAGAAGTTAACGGTGAATATTCTCTTCGTAGAAGCTTTAGAGCAAATGCTTTATTATGTAAAATTTATGAAAGATATTCTGAACAAGAAAAGGAAGTTCACGGATAATGAAACTGTTGCACTTANCTGGGTAAGTCTTATTCATTGTGTTCTTAAGAAAGGAGGAGTGACTGTTGAAACAAAAGAAAATAATGAATTAACATTTATCAGACAAGTTACTGGGTGGCGTATTTTCATTGATAATAGAAAATTAAATACTGCTACCAGGAAAGATCATTTCCCTTTACCCTTTTTAGATCAAATAGTGGATAGACTTACTGGGCACAAATATTTTTATTTTTTAGAAGGATATACTGGTTACCATCAAATTCATATTGCTCCTGAGGATCAAGAAAATACAACATTTACTAGTCCTTTTGGAACTCTTGCTTTTCGAAGAATGCCTTTCAGATTATTTAATGCACCTGCAACATTCCAGAGATGTATGATGTCCATATTTAGTAAGTTAATTGATGATGGATTAGAAGTATTTATGGATGATTTCTCTGTATTTAGAACATCATTTGACGCATGCTTAAGTTATCTTGAAAAAATTTTGGAGTTATGCAAAAGAACTAATTTGGTTCTAAATTGGAAGAAATGTCAATTTATGATTGCAGAAGGAATTGTGTTAGGGCATAAGATTTCAGAAGATGGTATGGAAGCAGACCCTGCAAAAATTCAAGTTATATCTAAACTAACACCTCCTACTAATGTAAGAGAGCTTAGGAGTTTTCTTGGACATGTTGAATTTTACAAGCGTTTTATTAAAGATTTTTCAAAAATTAACAAACCTCTATGCCAAATTTTAGAAAAGGACAAGAAATTTGAATTTACTGAAAGCTGTTTAAAGCCTTTAAGTTTTTAAAGGAAAAATTAATCACAGCCCCTATTATAGTTTCACCTAACTGGGAGAAACCATTTGGACTTATGTGTGATGTTAGTGATTATGCTATTGGAGCTGTCCTTGGACAAATGTATGAAAAGATTTTTAAAGTTATATACTATGCTCGTAAAACTCTTAATGATGCACAAATTAACTATACTGTTACTGAAAAAGAGTTACTAGCCATTGTGTATGCTTTAGATAAATTCAGGCCTTATTTAATTGGAGCTAAATGTGATGTGCATACTAATCACTCTGCTATTAAATATCTGATGCAAAAGAAGGATGCTAAACCAAGGTTGATTAGATGGATACTTTTGATGCAAGAATTTGATCTTGTGGTTATTGATAGAAAGGGAACTCATAATCAAATTGTTGATCATTTGTCAAGATTAGAAAATCAAGAATCATCTGACACTGACAATGAAATTATAAACAGTTTCCCTGATGAACAACTTTATAGTATTAATGAGTGGAAAATATCATGGTATGATGATATTGTTAACTACATTGTAAGTGATATTTTGCCACCTATGCTGACACTACAACAACAAACGAAATTCATTCATGATGCAAAAGCATATTTTTGGGATGAGCCTTATTTATATAAACAATGTAATGATCTGATTATGAGGAGATGTGTACCTTATGAAGAAACTGAGTTAATCATTCAGAAATGTCAATTCTGAATTTGGTGACATTTTCGGATTGATAAAACTGCTTATAATATTTTACAAGCTAGATTTTATTGGCATACTATCTTTAGAGATATTTATAGATATATAAAAACTTGTGATTGATGTCAACGAGTAGGCAGTATATCTAGAAGAAATGAAATGCCTCTAAATTTCGTGTTAGAAGTTAAGATCTTTGATGTTTGGGGATTAGATTTTATGGGACCATTTATTCCTTCATTTGAAAACTTACATGTGTTAATTGCAGTAGACTACGTTTCTAAGTGGATTGAAGCACAAGCTTTACCTCGTTGTGACGCTAAAAGCGTTTCAAGATTTTTAATGAAAAATATTTTCACTAGATACGTAATGCCTAGAAAGATTATCACTGACGGAGGATCCCGTTTTAGGAATAAATACATTCAGAGATTAGCAGAAAATTTTAATATTATTCATCAAATCTCTACTACCTATCATCCTCAAAACAGCGGGTTAGCTGAAGTTTCTAATGGAGAGATTAAACAAACATTCAGAGATTAAACCCTAGTAGAATAGATTGGTCCACTAAACTGGATACCGCATTATGGGCTTACATGACTGCATATAAAACTCCTATTGGAATGACTCCTTACAAATTGATTTTTTAAAAGACTTGTCACTTACCAGTAGAATTGGAGCATAAGGCATATTGGGTGATTAAAGAATTCAATTTTAATTTGAAAGATGCTGGTAAGAAGAAATTGTTACAATTAAATGGATTGAAAGAGTTAAGAAATGAGTCTTATGATAATGACATAATTTATAAAGAAAAATTAAAGTTATGGCATGATCGGAAGATTAACCAAAAGAACTTTGAACCAGGACAAGAGGAAATCGTATGAATTGGAAGAATTAAGAAATGAATCTTATGATACGACAGAATTTATAAGGAAAAACTAAAGTTATGGCATGATCGGAAGATTAACCAGAAGAACTTTGAACCAGGACAAGAAGTAGCTAAAGTTATGGCATGATCGGAAGATTAACCAGAAGAACTTTGAACCAGGACAAGAAGTTTTTAGTTAAAGTTATTCCCTGGGAAATTAAAGTCTCGTTAGTTAGGACCCTTTACTATGACTCAAGTTTATACTCACGGAGCTGTTGAAATTGAAGATTAAAAAATGAGAAATAGATTTAATGTAAATGGACACATATTAAAACCATATTATGAGGGTAAAAGAGCAAATTTTAAAGAGGTTTTAATGATCAGTCAACCTAAATGACACCTGAATAGGTCTGGCTGACAACGTTAAACCAAGCACTTTATGAAAGGCAACCCATATTTATCTTTAATTTTATCACGATTATAGTAGTTTTATTTGAAATTATAGTTAGTCTGTGGTAGTATTAAACTCTACTACTTTTATTTACCCTTGAAACATCATAAAAATTAGATCCATGAAGAAAAATTAGAACGCATTCGGATTAGAGCGAAACTGTGCAAACTTTGCCTTGGGCGCTGACGGCGTCCTTGACGCCGCCGACGGTGGGTTTTTCCCGAGAGTCCAGACAAAAGTGATACAGAGGCTCGCCGAC